>CABHPQ010001378.1:0-41028 GCA_902168405.1 Peromyscus aztecus | reverse complement strand
CTCTCTCTCTCTCTCTCTCTCTCTCTCTCTCTCTCTCTCTCTCTCTCATACAGTGTGGAGTGTCCCCATGGCAGCCAGGGATGCTCAGATGGGTATTAGCTGTGTCCTGACCTTGCAGACGTGGGAGACACCTCCCAGAGAAAAACAGCCAATTCAATGCCTTTGGATCCATTGCAGCTTGAATCCATTGCTACTGCCTTCCAGCTCCATCCTCAGACCCCCAAGAGGGTGGTTCACAGAATTATTCTCGCAATCCCACAGACAGCATCAGCCTCATTAAACCAATGAAAGATCAGCCCTCTTCTGGGGGTTTATTATGTGCAATTCAAAATCAACCCCCCACTGCTCCCAACCCTCTGCAGAGGCTCTGGGAAGAAGAAATTACGTGTTGCCCCCCGAGAAGGTGGGAGGGGGTGTGGGCTGAGGTTGCAGCATGTTGCATGTCTTACAGATTCGTGTAGTGATGGTGCAATGGGTTGTTGTGACAGCCTGGGGCAGACACCACAACTCGGAATCCTGGGAGGCTCCAGTTTATGCACACCAAGATTTTAAATGTTCTGCGAGCCCATGACCCGTGCGGCTAGGAAGCAAAGCATTCCTTCAAGGACTGTCAGGTGTGAAGGGAACACTCACCTCCCTAGCATCCGCCTCTTTGGTCTCTCCAGGGTAGGGATCATCAGGCTAATCCTCCAGCACACACACACATACACACACACACACACACACACACACACACACACCCCTCTTGGTGTCTCACCTCATTGTCAGGAGTTCTAATGTGCTCTAAGGCCACTCTGACTTACGACAGGAAAGCTGAGGAGAGCCACAGCCCAAAGTGATCACAGAGTCAAAACCATGTGCTACCTGACCCTTTTCACAGAGGCGTCCGCTGATCCCAGAGCTGGGCCAGCATCTGGGAAAGCAGCTGACCTGTGTTTTGGAGCATCTGAGGACTGGGCAGGAAAGGACCAAGGCGTCGAGGTCCCTGGGGCAGCTGGCTGCTGGCAGGGTCCAGCTCAGCAGGTGCTGAGGAGAGTGTGAAGCATAAAGAGAAAGGTGTCTTACGTATGCACACGCATACCACATGCACATGTATACACACACACGTGAATGAACATATCTACTCACACACACAGTCACAGCTTCTTTGTGTCCCCAGATCCTCTGGACTGACCTACTCCAATGCTGCTTCTCCTGGAGCCCCTGGACCTACACTCCGGTGACATGATCAGATGCCGGCCCCTATCACTGTTCAGCTTCTTAGCCTCCTTCACCCGCCTAACCAGCCCCCTGCATCACTTTCTCCATCATAAACACACAGGCATGTGTTTTGTTTTCTTGGTTGGATTCCAACAGCTGGGACCACGGCCCAGAAGTCTGTGAGAAATGCCTGTGGGTTCCGGCCTCGCTGGAACTAGCCGTTGGAGTTTTTTTTTCAGCTTCGGGCGCTGGTGACTCTGTGTGCTTGGAGACCACAGGGACAAAATATCCATGACCACCCAGCATGGCTCTCCTGCTTGTAGTGAGGTGGATCCCCACAAGGATGGTACCGGCGGTAACACCCAGCTGCTGGCTTCTTGAGGCCATGTGGCCCCTACCCCAGCTCCGCCCCAGCCACCTAGGATGGTCCCGGTCAACGCTCTCCACTCATTTCTGAACCGTTTGCTCTCCCCACACACCACTGCCCAACTCAAGCTTCCTGGTCCAGGAACTCAGCCTCACTCCTACTCCACATTGCTTTGTCCACGTCATCGCTTTGCTAGGATTTAAACTGATTCTGAGAAAACAAAAGACGAGATGAGTAAAATGTTCCAGGACACACTGAGCTCAGTGTATTGAGAGAAGTTTCTTCGCAACAGGACTTCTCAGAGCCCTAAAAATATGATGCCCTTGAGTACAGTGTTTCCCAAAGCTAATTGGTGTGTGTGTGTGCGTGTGTGTGTGTGTGTGTGTGTGTGTGTGTGTGTGTGTGCTTGTGTTGCATGTGTGTCATTATGTGCATGTATGTGTGTTTGTGTGTATTTTAGTGTGTGTGGCTGTGTGCATGTTTGTGTCTGTATATTTGTGTCTGTGTGTGTGTGTGTGTGTGCGTGTGCGTGTGCGTGTGCGTGTGCGTGTGCGTGTGCGTGTGCGTGTGTGTGTGTGTGTGTGTGCACTTGTGTGCATACATCATTTTACAGAATTTGAAGCTGGTGCACTGTTCAACATAATAAATGGTTGTTATTTAGACTGTCGCCCTCTACCTTCCCTAGCCAGCTTCTTCTAGTAACAGGGCACTTCTCTCATGTCAGAGGCTTTTCCCATCCAGTGAAGGTGGGGTCGGTCTCCTGACACTGTCCCCAGCAAGTGACGGTGGGACCCAGCTCAGCCCACAGTAACTGGCTGGGTTGAGAACAGATCTGAATCACTGAGATTGTTCTAGTGAGAGCCTCAGGAAAGCCTTGTTCTTCTCCCGACTGGAGATGGAGAGTCTCCGCGATGCGAGTAGCCCAAGGGGTCAAACAGCTAAATGGGGACAGAATCTTCTGGGACAGAAGCCAGAACTGTGGTAGAGAGCTGGGATCCCTGGCCCTGGTTCCTGGGCCCCCTGGCCCTCCATCTCCAGAGGGTCCATTCCATCACCCTCTTAATCACAGGAACCAATAACTGTCACTAACTCCTGTTTAATTTTCATTCTTGCTGAAGCCAATTAGGGTTCTCCGTCCCTCACAGATACAACCTCCTGCCCGACAAGGAGAAAGCACAGCCTCCCTGTCACACAGCAGGCACATGGCAACAGTTCAGGGGGGCCCTGCTGGCCCTGAATCCTTAGCTGACAACCCCCAAGGTCAAGTCCTGTGGCTGGCATTTCACCCATTTTATGGCTCCCGGGAAGCAGACGGTCGAATGACGAGCTGGGGGCACAGTGGGACAACACACATCCATCCTCCATCCCTGATATCCAAGAGTTCGGTCACCAGCTCAGTACCCCAGGACTCCACCAGGCAGCCTCTAGGGGGACCTTAGGGAAGACCACCAGGCTTCATTCCCCCCACCCCACCCCCAGACCTTGTCACAACTGTGTTTTTCTTGAATTTCTGTCTCTCGAGCCATTTCAAGACCAAAGAGCTTGGATCTGGCCAAGGGTGGTTTGCTCGGTTCAACTGCAAGACAACATCATGCTTGAATGATATTCCGACTAGTAAACGAGAAACGTGAAAGCTTTCTGGCTGGGTGGCAGTTCTAACGTGGAGATCCCTCATTCGGGCCAGCTGAAGAGCGCAGGGTACCGGTATAAACAATCATCGGAAATAAGGAAACCCCGGGTGTGAAGGGGGCATCACCATGCTGCTCAGCATCAGCAGGGAGCTCGGGGTGATCCTGTCAGTGACCACCCCATCCTCTGAAGGAAGGATGAAGACAGTTGGCCCCACGTTGCAGAAAAGATCATCGGGTGGCAGAGACTGCGGGGTGACCCAATGTGTTGAAGGTCACAGAGTCGCTGCCCCACAGAGGGGTAGTCGAGGAAGGTGACGGGCCTGGCTTGCACCCAGCTCTGTTTGCGCCCGGCTCTGTTCGTGTGTCAGATGGAACTGGCTAGTTGGTTTCTGTTGCTGGTAAGCTGGCTTTCCCGTTTTCCCAGCCCCACCAAGCACTGGTGTTTGCCACTCCAGCAGGAAACACCATTTGGCTAAGAGCCACATTTCCTTCCCATGCCAGTCCTGTACATTTGTATAGCTGTGGCCCACAGCAACTGTGATAACAGAGGCCAGCTTAAAAATGAATGGGTTTGGGGAGCGGAGACAGATGGAGCCATGAAGCTGACTGCCCAGTCTTATCAATGAGCTGCAAGTTCTGTGAGGGACCCTGTCTCAAAAATTTAAAGAGCCATCGAGCCCAGAAGCATTTGCAACTCATCACATGAGAATTGGCATGTTGACTTTAGAAAATCCAGGTCACTAAGGCTGGACTGTGGCTCAGTGGGTGTAGTGTTAACCCTAACATGCACAGAGCTGTAGGCTCCAGTTCCTAAGCACAGTACAAACTGTGCTTGGTGGTGCACCCTGTAATCCTAGCACTTGGGAGGTAGAGGCAGGAGGATAAGGTGTTCAAGACCACCCTCAACTATGTAGAAAGCAGGGCTAGCCTGGACTACAAGAGGCCCTGTCTCAAAAACCAAAGGGCAAGTGATCAGCCATATTGGGCCCCATTGCCATGGAAGTCAGGACCCAGATTTCAGGGAATGCCCCAGTCTCTGAGACACCCAGATCCCATCCCCCACCTCCTCCCATCCCGTCCCGCTGTCTTGACCTGCTCCACTTAGCTCATGCTCCTGGCCTACAGGCCATGAATACAACCTGGGTCTGTGTTTTCTCGAAGTCTCTTTCTCCTCTGACATTTGAGATGACCAAAAGCACACTTCAATAGCAGCCCACATGGTGAGAGGGTCCAGAGAGTTTGACCCCAAGAAAGGGAACCCCCACCCAGGGGAGTGTTGGATTACAGTGGCCACATCTGGGCTGTGGGTGTCTTCTCAAGCTGGAAAACTGCAGTAGCTAGGTCCAGAGATAAACAGAAGGTGACCTGCTATTCTGCCAGACCTGCCCCCCCCCAAAAAAAATCCTTGTGTGAAAACCCTCCACAGTGGCTTTGATGTCCCTCTTCCAAGAGACATCACTTCAAACGAGAGAAGAGAAAGGCGGGCTGAGGGAGGGAGCCTGGCAGAGATGCCGTTCCTGAATGCTAATTATTCTCCCTCTGTGTAAATAATTATCTGGAAGGAAAAGGCAGCGGAAGACTAGAGAGCTGGAGATGCCAAAGGAAGACTGAAGGCGGTCTGGGATTTGACGAGGCCCCGGGAGCAGTCCCGACAGGAAAGCCAGGCCGCAGCGTCCGTCTTGTGTTTTAAGTGCAGCTTTCAAAGCCCCAGGCACTGCTGCCATGAAATCGTGGTTCTGCAAACTCTCATGTGGTGATGCCCCAGCTGTGTCTCAGACTCTGCAGCAGAGGCCGGGAGTCTCAGAAATTAAGACTTTCGGAGTCAGTCCAACTCAAGCTTGTTGTAGACAGGATCAGGGACACGTTCTTTCCACCGAGGACCCATGCAATGCTGCTCCTTCAGTTAGAAGCGCCTCCACACCCTTCAGTGATACCTTCGCTACTGTGTGGGTACCCTGGTGCCCCCATTTCTGGGCAGGGCCAGCCTATGTCCATCCGCCTGCACCCGTGGTGTGCTGCTGGAATCTCGGAAGGTTTACAGTGTTGGGCTGGTCCCAGTGGGTGGCATCATTCCACAGTTCTTAGGCTTTGAGGGACCTGGCTGAGCGGATGACCTAACACCTGAATGAACTGTCAGGGAGTAGGGTACAGTTGGAGGAAGGATGCTGGGGGCCCTATCTTCAAAGGGTCTCTCTCTCTCTCTCTCTCTCTCTCTCTCTCTCTCTCTCTCTCTCCTTATTGGCCACCAAGAAATGAGCTGTTTCACTCCAGGGTCCCTGCTTCTATACTCTGCCTCAAAGCACACAGGCCCAGAAGCCAGGGAGCTGAGGGACTGTGGGATGAAACTTCAGAAAAGGAGCACATTCACCCAGCGTGCAGGAGCCCAGGATTCAGTCCCCAGCAAAAGCATCAGCCGGCCTTGGAATGACACTCCTGAAATCTCAGCACTGTGGAGGTGGCAACAGGAAATTCTGTGTATGTTTTAGCCACCCGCTTTCTCCTGAGATCAATCCACAGGATTCCATAGAACCCCTGCCCTTCTGGCTCACTGGCCATCATCCGCCAAGTGTGGCCCCTCGCCTGGCTCCTGAGTCTCTTGAGTCTGAGGCCCAATGACTGTCCTCGGGGTCAATTGTTCGTAGCTCTGTGTTCAAATCCTCTAGCCTTGGAGCTTCTAGACTGAGAGCCTGATCCAGTCAGTGCAGCTCTCTGGAGGTGCCATGTCCCTCTAGAGTGGGACAAACAGGAAGACGTGTGAACAGTAAGGGACCTTGATCATGACTATGACATTTGCCTGCCTTCCCCTCAGGAGCCCGGTGCCCTGAGCTGGCAAGAGCGTCTTGAATCTTCTTCCTGCCATTCTTGCTCGCAGATAAGACCTCTCAGCTCCTCATCCACCATGCACCCCTGTGTGGATTGGCCCACCTCAGCCCAACCCAAACCTCCTCTGCCTTCCACTCCACGCAGGGACACCAACATGCAGACACACCAGACTTGGGAATATCTCAGATTTGCCCAGAGCTCGCTCCCCTGGAGTCTTGTGACAAGTGCCCTTGGCTTGCAGAACATCCCCCACATTCCACCTCCCACCTCCTACACTCCGTGTCCACATCACCCTTCTTCACTCACCCACGGCACTTCTCCTGGGTCCTAGACAGGATCTCCGTGTCCGACACTAGCCTGGCTCGAAGAACCTGAGCAAAAGTTATTGGAAGACGACAGACGCCAAAGTGGAGGCGAGCTTCAGGGGCCACTGCGGTGGCTGTAGAGTTTAGAAACGCTCCCTCCTTTCCTATTTTACGCTACAGCTTAAGGAACACTGGTGTGAGTTCTTTGAAGGTCTGGTAGAATTCCACGCTGAATCCATCTGCCCTGTGCTTTTTTTAGAAGGGAAATTTTTAATTACTGCTTCTAGCTCAATTTGGCTGGTTGCTACAGATCTGAACAAATCATTTTCTTTGTCTTGGTTTCGCTGTGGTGGGTCATTTGCATCCAGAAATTCACCCGTTTCTTTTAGATTTTTCCAGTTGTGTGGAATATAAATTTTTGCACTGTGTCCTCATGACTCTTGGGATTTCCTCCGTGTCTGTTGTGATTTCTCCCTTTTCATCTCTAATCTTATTAATCTGAGTCCTCGCTCTCTATGTGGTTTGTCTAACTTGGCTAAAGGTTTGTCAATTTTGTTTATATTGTCAAAAAAACCCAACTCTTTGTTTCATTGGTTATTTCACTTTATTTTATTAATTTCTTCCCTGACCTTTGTTGTTTCCCTCTGTCCACAGCTCTGAGGTTGGTTTGTCTTGGATTTTCCAATGCCTTCAGGCTCCTCATCAGGTTTCTTAGTGAGCTGCCTCTGATTTTTCTTAGGCAGGCACTGGGAGCTCTGAAGGTTTCTTTTAGGACTGCCTTCGTGGCTGCCCAAGGCCTTGTTCATGTTGTGTGTTTCACTCACATTTAATTCTAGGAACTGTTTTGGCACAGCAGAACGTGGTGTGGAGACCTGTTGACGAAGGAGACTTTGGTCCAAGGACATGGAGAAACCAAGTTGACCTGGAAGCTTCGCTGTACCAGACAGTGCCGTGCAGGCTGCCTCGGGAGGAAAGGCATCAACAGTCATGTGCTTTTGAACTACGGCAGTGACCAGTGGTGGCAAGATACACACAAAGGTGTAAGAGTGGCGTGAATACTACAGGGCAACCAACCACTTTCAGGGAGGATTGCAAGTTCCACTTCACAAGAGGAAACAGATAGGTTGTAAAAAATAGAATCTGAGCCAGGCGGTGGTGGGTGATGTGGTGGTATTGTGTTGCCCAAAATATTGTGCACCCTAATAAACTTATCTGGGGTCAGAGACAGAACAGCCACAATATTAAACATAAAGGTTAGGCAGTGGTAGCACACGCCTTTAATCCTAGCATTCCAGAGGCAGAAATCCATCTGTTCAAGGATACAGCCAAGCATGGTGACTCACGCCTTTAATCCCAGGGAGTGGTGGTAGAAAGCAGAAAGGTATATAAGGCGTGAGAACCAGAAACTAGTAGCATTTGGCTGGTTAAGCATTTGGCTGGTTAAGGACTCAGGCTTTCGAGCAGCAGTTTAGCTGAGATTCATTCTGGATGAGGACTCAGAGGCTTCCAGTCTGAGGAAACAGGATCAGCTGAGGAACCCAGGTGAGGAAGCTGTGGCTTGTTCTGCTTCTCTGATCTTCCAGCATTCACCCCAATACCTTGCTCCAGGTTTGTTTTTATTAGTAAGAACTTTTAAGATTCCTGCTACAGGGTGACGCAAGCCTTTAATCCCAGCACTCGAGAGGTAGAGGCAGGCGGATCTCTGTGAGTTGGAGGCCAGCCTGGTCTACAGAGCAAGATCCAGGACAGGGACCAAAACTACGCGGAGAACCCCTGTCTCGAAAAACAACAACAACAAAAAGAATAAAATCTGGCCAAAAAAATTTGGGGGGCACTCGGAGGCCCCAGGAGTGAATCTAATCACATTATGTTTCTAGATGTCATAGTATCAAGCCATCTTCTATGTATCTCTATCCCCACACATTATTACAGCTCTCAGCAGGTGTACCGTGGATGACAGTTAACACAGACACTCACAACTGCTCAGAGTACAGAGGGTATGTGTCGGTGCAGCCACACACGAGACATCTGTGTCCCCCACGGAGCTCAGGGACCACTGTGAAAAGGGACAGAAAGACTGTAAGGGCCAGAAGTACAGGAGGACCAGAGTGTCTGGACAAGATCAAGCCGGTCAACACTCCAGCATGGAGCAGAAAGGCGCTCACAGATCCCACCCCTAGCCGAGATGCTATGAGCCGTCAGTAGCTGCTGGGGCAGGGAAAGAAAGTTTTCTTGATGGGGATGGCACCGGGTAGGTGGACCAAGCTCCCGTGGGTAGTCCCACACCTGCACTCTCCATCCCCAGAAACCTCAGACTAAAGTCAAGATTGGTTTAAGCAATGCCGTCGGCCAGGTGTGGCATTCACACTGGTGTCCTCAGTTATCTGTGAGTGACATTTCCCCAGAGACACTTCAGGACTGAGAAAGGACAGAGAAGGTCTCTATGGAGAAAGGTTGCTATTGTCCCAAGGAGCTCAGGGGAACGCATGGTGCCTGGCAAGGCTCGTGGGCAGGGAACATGTGCTGTGTGTCTCTTTGGTGGTTTGAATGAAAATAGCACCCACAGGCTCATAGAGAGTGGCACTATTAGAAGGTATAGTCTTGTCAGAGGACATGTGTCACCGAGGGTGGGCTTTGAGGTTTCAAATGCTCAAAGCCAGGCCCAGTGTGGCACCCTGTCCCAGCTGCCTGTGGATCTGGATATAGAGCTCTCAGCTCCTTCTCCAGCACTGTGCCTGCCTGCATGCCATCATGCTTCCCGCCATGATAACAATGGACTCAAACCTCTGAGCCTGTAAGTCGACCCCAATTAAATGTTTTCCTTTGTAAGAGTTGTCATGGTCATGGTGTCTCTTTCCAGCAATAGAATCCCTAGCTAAGACAGTTCCCATCTTTCCCTGCCTGGACCGTGGCCTCTGTGTTGCTTCTCTCTCTCTCTCTCTCTCTCTCTCTCTCTCTCTCTCTCTCTCTCTCTCTCTCTGTGTGTGTGTGTGTGTGTGTGTGTGTGTGTGGCCTCAGCCTCCTACACAAGATTCATAAAGACTGGGAGTAGAGCCTGAGCGAGATAACACAGGGCTGTAACTCCAGCACTCCAGAAGCTAAGCTGGAACGCTTGGAGTTCTGAGCCAGACTGGACTTCACAGTGAGACCCTGCCACAAAACAAAATCAAGGGGTGTGGCTCAGTGGTCGAGCATGCGCCTGGCATGCTCACGGCCTTGAGTCCCGCTAGCACAGAAAAAATTATTTTGGCAATGAGCGTAAGTGCCAGGATGAGGACTGCCCAGAAAAACAGTGATTCCACGGACCTGAGGGCTGATCTTTAGGGAAACCACTGGCAAGGCTGATCCTGCACTAGGACCAGGGCTTTCAGAACATCCCTTCCTGATAGCAAGAGCGAACGTCCCGAGACAGCTCACACAGTGGGGTTTAGTTTGAACATCTGTTCTTCTTGGCGTCTGGAAGGTGGACTGAGACACACATGAACGCGGAAGTGTGCGTCTCAAGTGGGCCACTCTGGCCATCGCAAGTGTAAATAGGTGGCTGTGAGAACATGGCCCAGGTGACCCCCTTGACAGGAAGAAACCACGGGAACCTAGGCATCAGTTTCTCTAGCCCCACACACACCTTTTGTCTTTTCTCCACCACCTGAGCCACTTGATACTATCACCTCATCTTAAGTACAACCACGTGTTGTACTTAGGAGAGCAGCGGCGGATCTGAGAAAGAGCCAGGGTTCTCGGGAGTCCCCGAGCTGGACCTTTTAAGCAAGTGTGCAGTTTGCACCTCACCCCGTAGCCTCCTAATTCTCCTCTCTACACAACAGAGGCCATGTTCTCATCTTAGAGAGCACAGCAAGGTGGAGGAAGGGGTCGAGCCGAGGACAGGAGCAAGGCAGCAGGAGAGCAGCTGGGTGGCTCACCCAGGGCATCTGGTTCTAAAGCCTCACTGCGCAGCGCCCTCAGAGAGAGGAGAGGGCATAACCCTCCGGAGCCCAGGGTGTGGCGGTGACTCCCCACAGGGCCAGCAGCCCAGCTGATATTGGTGGTTGTGTCCACTTGGCTCTGGCACCCCCAAGTTCAGAGTCATTGGGACCCCTCGGCTGTGTGGCCCCTGATGACCCACTGTCATGCCACACCCCATCTTGTTTCCTGGATTAAAGGAGCCGCTCCGTTGAACTGACGGGGTGAGAGCCTGTGCAGGTCCCAGTCTGCCCTCCAGCAGGCTCCTCGCTTGCTCCATGAGCCCCACGACTCTGCCATCCTCTCCATCTGTTTCCCCATGTGTAAAATAAAGTGGCTGATTCTGAAACTCCCAGCATCCTTCAGGGCTAGCTAGCATCACAGAGCAAAGATGGAGCTTTTTCTCCAAAGCAAGCCCTTGGATCCTCTCCAGCTCTGTTCAGAGGCAGATCAAACCTTCCTCTTGCCCACCTACAGCCAAGGTGGCACTCGGATCGCACAAAGGCAAGCGGGCAGAGAGCCTGCTCCAACTTCGGCTGGGGGATGGCCTGCAGGAGGGCAGGCAGGGTACAGGAAAGCCCTTTGTTTAACTAACCACATGGGCCTAGGGAAATGGGACAGGGACTTCATGGCCAGAGGCTGTAGCTGGGAGTGTCACTCCAGCATCTCACAACACTCAGTGATTGGCTCTCAGAGAGTTTGGTGGGACAAAAAAAAAAAAAAAAATGTGCAGCTGGAACATGCCAGGGTGTGGTGGAGACTGTGGCAAAGGCAATGGACACCCTGTGTGTTCTGTCTCTGGCTGAATACACCAGACCTGTGTGGAGTGTGATGTTAGCTCCAGAAAAATTCAGAGAGAGACAGAGACAGAGACAAGAGCCAAGTCCTGAAGTCAGATTTTAAATGCTGGCTTGAGTTTTTTCATAAAGATGCTCATGGTATGATGGACCTGTTTTTGTGTCTGATCCGGCCATTCCTCCACCCTCTCCAGTTGTCTGAGTCTCAGTGAAGTGACCATGTGTTGGTCATTAGCTCATGTGTGTCTCTATCCTTCAATAGAATATTTGCCTGGGAAACTCTTATTCAGCCTTCAAAACCCTTCCGAGTGTTACTCTGCTATCAGATTTTACTAGCGTGGTTTTTCCCATGAAGCACCTTGCCATCCCTGTGCAGTTAGTTCCTCAAATAGACAAAGACAGCCAAGGCCCTGAAGCAGCACTCTCCACCCGGCCAGCAGGGGGCACCACGTACAGGAGGAGGCAAAAGGCCCCTAGAGCACATGAGCAGATGTTCACGGCTTCCTGGACTTCCCCTAGTGACCATTCATTTTCTCTTTCTGGACGTCTCCCAGGCCACGGCAGAGTCGCCGGTGACCATGACAACCACACGCTCCTGTCCCCTGGCTGTGGCTATTGGACATTGGCCTCCTGACTGAGGGCCCGACCCGCTGTGTGCATGGTGTGTGAGAGAGACGGGTGTTAGTGGGTCGGGTGGGTGAGGGTGAGGGCCCCTCCTCCTGCAGAAGGCAGGACCTCAGTAAGCCTGGCTATAGCTCCTGTTTTGCGGGGACTGGTTAGCGGCCCCTCTGCATGGGAACCAGCTCCTATAGAATTTACACACACACACACACACACACAATGCATGCATGCACACACATGTGCACATGCATGCACATGTCCATATGCATGTGCACACACACACACACACACACACACGTTCACACATGCGAACACACATGTAGGCCCGCACACACACACATGTGCAAATTTGCCTAAGCCCACGCATTCATGCGCACACGAAGCCCTTCCCAGGTCTCCTTGCAGCATCTGCAGCCTGCGCTCTGCTCCCATCACCCATCCCAAGCTATAGCAGCTGTCTCCACACCTGTCTGTCTGCTCCTCTTCGGTCACCAGCTGCAGGCCAAGAGCAGGTAACATGTCAGAGAAGCTGCGTCTCACCGGAGACCCTGGACAATTTTTATTACCTGTTCTTGAGTTAGGCCGGAAAACGCCGGTGTCAGAACAGGCAACTTAACGCTGGTCTCAGAGAGGGGCAAGGACTTGCCCAAAGTCACACAGCTCATCCATGGCTCAGGTCCCCTTCGGTAGCATCTCTCTCACCATGTAGGACACGCTCGGTTCCTATGGAGACCGAGGTGAGGAGCCCCAGGTTCCACACCGCCAAAGCCTTCACATGCTGCCTGAGGCAACTTTCTTTCCATATCGCTCTTCCTGGTGTGGTTTAAAACTAAATGCCAAACAATGTACTGTTTAATAAAAATTACAGATTGGCTTGGTGAAGCTTTGTGTTCCCAGCAGGTAAAAAAAATAATAAAATAAAATAAAAAAATAAAAAATCCTGGATTTTTTTTTCCCACCCAGCTCCCTAAGTAAGCATTTTCTGAAAAAGAAAAAAAAAAAAAAAAAAAAAGAAAGAAAGAAAGAAAACAAATGGAACCCTGGTCCTCAAGCTCAGCACTATGTCTCCTTATTATCACATCATCAAGGGCTGCTTTCAAAGCTATCAGCCCAGGAAGTGTGTCAGCCAGGTAAAATGACCCTTTGGGAAAGGAGGGTGGGATCCGGGACAGCCCCGGGCTTAGATGTCCCCAAATGGAAAGTGGGGCACTCCTCTGGGCTCGGCTTTGAATTGTGTCTTTCAGGCGTGACGGCGGCTGCCCTGTACTGGGTCATTTACGCAGGCGCCCCAGGATCCCTGCTCTCTGTCTAATGCAGGCCTTTCTTGTTCAGCTGTGTTCTGCTCCCCGAGAGTGGCCGTGGGGGGCTCTGAGAGTGACCTCCTTTCCACACAGAGAGTATTCGTGGTGCAGGGTGGGCTGAGAATCAAATTGTCCCAGCTGTTGCTACCAACGCAGAAGTGGGCCAGGAGACTGGAAGAGAGCCGTGTGGGCCATGTAGTGTGAAAGTGGGACATCCCATCTTGACCCATCCATCCTCTCAGCACCCGGGAACTGTCACCAGGAACTGTCGGGAGCTGTTTCTGGATGTTTACTGGTGGAAGAAATAGGTCCCGATAGATATGGAATTTCCACCAGCAAAATGGCCACCTCCCGGCCCCCTCCGTGGGCAAAGACACCAGAGTCAGGATACAGAAGGGCATGCTGGGTAAGTGTGGTTACTGGCCAGATAAGCACAGGCTAGGCTCCCCTGAAGTGTTTTAGGCTTGCAGCAGCATCACAGCTCCCAAAGAGCTCGGGTTTGTCACTGTCCCTTTTCAGGTGGGGACAAGATGAATGTACCTCGCCAAAAAGGAAGTGAAGTACCTCGCCAAAAGTCACTCTGTTGAGTGCTGGCAGAGTGCAGATATGGTCCTGGCGGCCAGAGAGTGGTAGACTGCGCCCCTTAACTCTCCTGACGTCCTCCGTCTTGCAGGAATATTCGATGGGGACATGTGCTGGCCGCTTTTGGTCACTGTGACTGAGCACCTGAGCAACCTGTTTGAAGGAGGAAAGGCTTCTTCTGCTGGCTCACGCGTTCAGAAGTGTCAGTCTACGCCTGCCGGGCTCCACTGCCTTGGGCTGGTGGTGAGGCAAAGTATCATGGAAAGAGGGGCCGAGAAGCTGGAATGGGTACGTGCATGCTCCAGTGACCTTCCTCCAGACAGGCCCGCCTCCCAATTCCCACCGTGCACCATCATGAGATGATGATGATGATGATGACGATGATGGTGATTATGTAATGGTGGGTATGGTAGGGATTTGGAGATGATGGTGAGGATGGTGATGACAGTTTTGATGGTGATAGTGATGACAGTATTAACTTCTTCCAGTAGTATTGAGTACCATCTTCCTTGAGCAATCCCATTTGTCTTACGTGTACATTCGCTCAGCCATCATAATAAAGGCTGACGATAAAAAAAAAAAAATACTCCACGGCTCCCCATCTTGCACACAAATCATTCCTACAGCGGGTAAGCCTTATCCACCTTTAGCTACACAACTTAAGTCACCAAATTTAGTGGGATTCTCTTTCACACTGTATGTGCGAAGGTGGCTTATCCCAGAAGGACAGGAAGGGACAGCATGGGGCTACGTCCCCAGAAAACATAAAAAAGTATTGACAGTTCCCACTGAAAAGGTCATGCCCCACAAGGATGGTCTGAGTGTAGACGTCGGATGGCTTTGGGACAGAGCTTTTCGCTGAACTCATGGGACCTGATGGAGACTCTTCCCTTCTCTGAGCCTCAGTTTCTTCACTTAGAGACCCAGCTTGGTGAAACCGGCACCAACACGTTTCCATCGAAGAAAGGATGACCATGGTGGAATACTAGACGACTGTGAAAATGAATAAACAGTAGCTGTACATGTTAATACAGATCAAGGATTATTATCGACCCAAAGAGATAAATAAGCCCGTGGCATGTGAGTTCACGGATGCAAAGGTCAACGCAAACAGAGCTGAGTGTTCCGTGGGGAAGTGGAAGGGAGGGGCCTCTGAATCACACTGTCTGTGATGAGTTCAGAAGTAGATCGGCTTTCCCTGGATAAGCCAAACTATGAAGTCCCTCCCGCTTCTGGGCCTGGATGGCAATGCTTCCTACCTCACAGCGGCCTGAGGAGGAACACGGGTGACCATAGGCCCAGAGCACGAAGCCTGAGTGTGACACCGAACGAGTGCCAGGCACACACACACACACACACACACACACACACACACACACACGTCTCTGCTCCTCTGCCATCCCTCTCTCCTGCTGTCACTGTCATGGAGAAACAGATTCACAACGATGATACAGAGGAAGCCGAGGAATTGCTAGACCCGAATCTCTGCAGTGACTTCTGATAGGGGCTTCTGAATTATTGATGCCACTGTTTCCTGAACTGAGCGGTGGGTCCGCAGCTGCACTCGTTATTATTAGCCCTTTAACTGGATGTCGTTTTCACTGTTGGGTCTGTGTGATACATTTCACAATAAAATTGTAAAACGCTAAGCGGGATTAATTATTGAAAAGCATCAACACCCCTGTCCCTCCCCGCACCCACCCCCGCCCCGACGCCAACTGAAATCCAGACTTTGCTGGCGGCTTCTGGATGACATATCTCCCTTCATGAACAGATCCTCACCCTCTAGAGAGAGCCAATGAGCCCGGCAGTCGCCCCATCCATCATCCCCCAGGCAGCGTGTTTTACATCCATCTGCAGATGAAGATAAAGGGGGGGGGGGTGCTCTGTCCTTGTTAAGATTGCCTGCAGGATAAGTATGGAAAGGAAGGCTTTCATAGTCTACCATGGGTGCCTTCCTCCACATAGATGAAGCCTGCTTTCCCCTCAAGTCCCAGCTGAGAGTCAAATGCATGGGGAAAATGAAAATCCAGAGCTGGGAAGACAGTCTGGCCAAGGGCATCCTCATGTAAAGAGCATCTGAGGCTCCTGGGATTTTCCCAGCAGCCTGGGAGGCTATGATGTCATCATGGCTTTTGAGCTCTGAGGCATTATGAAAACAATCAGTAAGAGTTTCTGAGGTGGGGTGAAGGATGCGTGGCACAGCCTCTGCCTTGTGAGCATGAAGACTTGAGTTTGACCCCAGACTCAAGGGGAGTGGTGATGAGATTGTAATCCCAGGGCTGGGGAGATGGAGACAAGTGGGTCCCTGCAGTTCACTGGTCAGCCCAACCAGCCTACTTGGCAAATCCAGGGCAGTGAGAGACCCGGTCTCAAAACAAAACAAAACAAAACCAAGAGGGACCAGGCATGGTGGTGCATACACACCTTCATTCCCAGCACTGGGGAATTAGAGGCAATGGCTCTGTGAGTTCAAGACCAGGCTGGTCTACAAAGTGAGCCTCTATCTCAAAAACAATAAAAACAAATAAGAAAATGCAGGATCAGTGGGTCCTGAGAAACCACACCTCGATGCCCTGCACTAGGTGTATGCCTCTCTCTCTCACTCACACACACACACACAGGATTTATGAAACCCCTGCTCTAAGGCAGATTTCATTCCTCTACTTGGTGTCTGGTAAACTCCAAACAGCCCCGTACAGCCCTCACTACAGCCCTTAGATTACAACCACAGAAATGGAGGTTCCGGAACGCGCTGGAGAGAAAAAATATTTTCAGTCCTCCTTATCAGATAAGTAAACTGAGTCCCAGAGAAAACACAGACCCTAGCAGAGCAGTACAGCAAGGAACTTCAGGACCCTGCCTGTTCAAAAACCTGGCCCTGCTCTGCTGTCTTGCTCTGCACTATCAGGAATCCTGGGTTTCCCAGGAACAAGCCCTGCAGGACCTGGACATCCAAGAAGGAACGGAGCAGGGAGACCTTGCGTGCAGAGTGTGGGCAGATTTGCTGGTGGGATCTCAGAGCAGAAAGATAGTGTAAGAACTGGTGTAGACAGGGAAGGCGTTTGAGGGGAGGGCTACAACTGAGAGGGAGGCTCAGGAGCGGCTGGGAAGGGAACACAGGCATTGGTGAGAACAAATTGTTCAGTAGGATGAGTGACAGAGTTGGAAAAACAGTTGCAGGTTTCAAGGGGCTGTCCGTGAGAAATTATGGAACAGTCAAGGTACCTCAGTATCCATAAGCAGGGCATTCTACAGTTGGGTAGGTTTGGTGTATGCACACTCTCCCTCCCTAGTCCTTCACCCACACACTCACCCTGGTACCTTCCACCCAACTATCTGACCAACTATTCATCTACCCATCTGCCTATCCATCCATCCACCCATTCATCCACTCACCTACCAACCAATCAACCCATCCATTCACCCATCCATCCACCCACCCACCCATTCATCCACCCACACATCCATCCATCCCCCACCCACCCACCCACCCATTCACACACACACCCATCCACCCACCCATCCACCTATCCATCTACCCACCCACCCATCCACACACTCACCCATCCATCCACCCACCCACCCACCCATTCATCCACCCATCGATTCATCCACCCACACATCCATCCATCCCCCACCCACCCACCCACCCATTCACACATCCACCCATCTACCCACCCATCCACCTATCCATCCATCCATCCATCCATCCATCCATCCATCCATTCATCTATCCACCCACCCATCCATCATCATTATTTATTCACCATCTATCCCTCATCTATCAATCCACTCATATATCCATCACCCCGACACACACACACACACACACACACACACACACACACACACACACACACACACTGAGGGCTGTGCAGAAACATTTGTGAGTTCTGGGTGTATAATGGCCCTTCCCATCATGGTGAAGTGGGCTTATGATGTTTGGCCCCAAAGTGACTTGTTTTCATTCTATGGCATCTTCCCCCATCAAACCAGAGAACAAAGGGAACAGAGACCATGGCTGCCAGGAAAGGAGGCTGTATGGAGCCACAACCACAGATCTGAAGTGCGTGTGTACCTGAGAAGGTTTGCTTTGCCCCCAGCCCCAAGTGACTCTAACAAAGCAGAAAACACTGGAGGAGACACAATGATTATCTAACCCTCTCCTCCAAAGCCCTTGAGTCATCCCCTACTTCAGGAAGGAAGAAGCCTTCCCAGGGATGATCTGGGACAAGCTGCACCATCAGCATCTAATTCAGGATCAAGGGAGGCAGAAGGGGGAGGCTAGACTTAGTGAAAGCATGGGCAGGGGCGGACAGTGGCAGCCCGTACAGGTAGGCTGTTAGACCTCATTGTAAGGACTCCTAATTAGGTGATTCAGTTCTGAGATAAAGGGTTATTTTTAAGCACAAATAGCTTTTTCTGTAATAGATGTTCCTTCTCTCAGGCACAGATCCAGAGGACAAGTGAAAATGTCCCAGTGACCCAGACAGCAAGGAACTCTGTGTGCTCAGCGAGGCTGGGCAGCACCCAGGCTCCCGGGCCTGTAACTACCCACGCAGGAGACTTGTAGGGTGAAGCAGAGGTGGGGTGTGCAAAGAGAGCCTGGCCCCAGGATGTTGCAAACAGAACCCAGAGCCCTGTGCAAGAAAATGTCAGTGGGAGAGATGGCAGGAATGGATTAGCAATGTCTACCATGAGCACAAAAGGGGGATGGTGGTACACATCACATGTCAGCCATGGTGATCCATAAGGACCTGCTGGGGGAACTGATTAGTTGTGTCTTCCAGGGAAAGAGCAGAGCCCTGGTGCATTTGCTGTGGCTCAGAGGCTTGTGAACCAGGGTACTTGTGTGGACAATGTGCCAGTCCAGGTGGGAGCGTGGTACAGGACAGCATAGAGTAGAAACCCAAATGTTCTAGCTTCCTTTCAATGCTGTGATAACACACGCTGCCCAAAAACAATTTTGGGGGAAGAAAGAGTTTTCATCTTACACTTTCAGGTCACAGTCTTTCATTGAGGGAAGTCAGGGCAGGGCCACAGTCGTCGGGGACCTGAAACAGAAACCATGGAAGAATGCGGCTTGCTGGCTTGCTCACTTGCTTAGGCTCAGCTGGCTTTCTTACATGGCAGACTGCCCAGGGAATGCTGCCTCCCACAGTGGGCTGAGTTCTCCCACATCAGTCAAGATAATTCCCGCAGACATGCCCACAGGCCAATGTGACCTAGGCTGTTCCTCCACTGAGGCTCTCCTCTCAGACGGCTCCAGGCTATGTCAAGTTGACAGAGCTCACCAGGACACACACTGTCCTACTCTGCTTTTCTGTTGCTGTGATAATACACGGAGGAAAAAAACCTATCAGCTGATAGGTTAGTCTGTCATCCAAGGAAAAGCTTGTTAGAGCGAGTTATTAACTCGCTGCATTTCTGAAGCCCGGGATCCAATTTAGACTGAGTACCGTGGGACTCGGCTTTGCGTGGTGCTCAGCCCAGTGGCGTTTGAGCTGAGTCCTCAGGCAGGAAGGCAGGCAGGCTACAGGCACCACTTCAGTTCCTGCCTTCAGGCTCCTCTCTCCAGACTCCCCTCTCCTTCTCTCCACCCACCTTGTTCTTGTTCATACAGTGAAAGAATTGTTGCCACCCTGCAGGTGCCTGAGGGGATAAATGGACTGTGAGAGCCTTTGACATGTGCTGTGGGATGTTCTATATGGCAAATGTGTTGCTAATAAAACACTGATTGGCAGTGGCTAGGCAGGAAGTATAGGCGGGACTAACAGAGAGAATAAAAAGAACAGGAAGGCGGAGGGAGTCTCTGCCAGCCACCACCAGGACAAGCAGCATGTAAAGATGCCGGTAAGCCACGAGCCATGTGGCAAGGTATAGATTTATAGAAATGGATTAATATAAGATATAAGGACAGTTAGCAAGAAGCCTGCCACGGCCATACAGTTTGTAAGCAATATAAATCTCTGTGTTTACTTGGTTGGGTCTGAGCGGCTGTGGGACTGGCAGGTAAAAGAGATTTATCCTGACCGTGGGCCAGGCAGGAAAACTCTAGCTACAGACATGGTGTGTCTCCGTGCAGGCTACAGGCAGTTCTTTTATTTATTTCTCGTGTGTGTGTGCATGTGTGTGCTCATACTCACATGTGCACATGTGCATGCATGGATGCAGATGTGTGGGCACATGGATGGGTGTGCCTGCAGAGTCCAGATGTCCATAGATGTCTTCCTCAGTCTTATGTTTTGAGGCAGGGTCTCTCACTGAACCTCAAGCTTACCAATTGGGCTAGAATGGCTGGCCAGCCCCTTGGGATCCTGTTGTCTCCACCATTAGCCACATCTGTCAGGAAAGGAAACTGAGGCACAGGGAGACTCCACTCCTAGCTGGAGGTCACTTGGGTAGCTGCATGGAAGTCAGGGCTCCCATTCATACCTGCCTGGTTTCTGGAAGTCCCCCGCAGGGACCCTGTGGGTAGTGTGGAGTTGTTTTGGAAGAAAAGACATTCCTGGGCTGTAACCTGGCGCAGCCTCTGCTGGAGACCCATGAGGGTGAGAACCTGTCACCCATCCACACCCCCACCCTCCAGGAACTATCCTAGGGAGCCCTCAGTGCAGTGCAGAGCCAAAGGGGGTTTCACATTGCACGCACAGAACTCCCTCTGGTCCCCAGGGAGTACCCTTGGCAAACAGAACTTGAAGATCTGTCTCCGTAACGCACGGCCTCCTGTGGAAGAAGAGGATTCTCTGTGGGTTCATCCCGCTCCTTTTTAATTAAAAGCTATTATATATTTATTTATTTTTCAGTTGCTGGTGAGGACAGGATGAAGGTCTGGATGTACTTGCCTGCTGGTAGCTGCTGGGACTTGGCAAGAGGAGGGAGCGATGCCCCCCCACACACACACTCAGGATGACAGCCTAGTGTGGGGGGGTATGCAAATGAGTGACTTTGTGCCAAGAGCTGTGAGGAGGAGAGTTCAGCCCACGAATCTCCAGCTCCACCTCTCTGAGTCTTCCGGGCCACACGGGAACTGAGTCTGTGGCCAAGAGTTCCATGTCTCTCAGAAGAACTGCTCTTCTGGTTCCTGGGAAGGAGACCACCCCTAGCAGTCGCAGCTGGAGGGAATTAATGACACCTCCTGGAGGGAATTAATGACACCTCCTTTCCCTCACCTCAGTCTCCACCACTCCCTCCTGCCCTGTGTCTGATCTTTGACCTCTGGAGGGTTTAGACCCCTGAGGGAGTGGAGTGTAAGGGAAAATGTGAATTGACAATTGGTACAGACGTTGTGAAAACAAGATGGCTGTCTCTCCCCAGAGAGACCCAGCAGTCTCAGGACACAGTTGGGAGAGGAGAGACACCGTGGTTATCACAACACCGTGCGCAAGAGCCAGATAATACGTCAGCCTGTGACAGGGCGAGACAGCGCAGAGGCTCCTCCATCTTGTATTCTTGTTGAGGCCATTTTACGTTTGACTAGAATTTGATCTTCTTGATGGAGAACTATGGTGATATTTTATTTGTGCTGAAATGTGATTTTATTTATACGTTAATAAATAAAGTTGCCTGGGGGTCAGAGCTAATAGCAAGCCGTAGCAGAGGTCGAGCCATGGTGGCACACACCTTTAATCCCAATCACATGACAGGCAGATCTCTGTGTGTTCAAGGATACCACCAGCATGGAGACACACGCCTTTAACCTCAATACCAACCATAGACGACCTGGAGGTCTGTATAGACAGGCAGTGACGAGGAGGTCATATGGTTGAGTTTACAACCAATGAGAAGGCAGAACAGAAAATCAATAAAAAGACATACACACAGGAAGTAGCTCTCTTTCGGAGGGGATGGACGGCAGCAGCAGTGAGAAGTAAGGGAAGGGTTTTAGTCTCAGCTCTCAGCTACTGCTCTGACCTCTTGGGCTTTTAACTCTACATTTGGCTCTGTGTTTCTTATTTAATAAGACCATTACATCTACAGAGAATCCCGTGAAAAATCACCCAGCTCTATTTTAG
Organism: Peromyscus aztecus; assembly: GCA_902168405.1. NCBI lineage: Eukaryota > Metazoa > Chordata > Mammalia > Rodentia > Cricetidae > Peromyscus > Peromyscus aztecus. The sequence continues at coordinate 19,423 of CABHPQ010001378.1, read as the reverse complement.
GAATCTGGGGTCAAGATGCCCCAGCTAACTTAACATCTGTTAAACTGCCTGTGTGTGCAAACCTCCCCCTACAGCTGCTGAGCGAGATACCACGATGTGATTTTTGTCTTTAAAAATCCCGTACCCTAAACATTCAGAGCTACACTTAGGTCCCAAATACCTTAGTGTAGTCCCAGCTGGCCAGAATAAAGACTTTTATTTTAATTGGCTATAAACTGTGTCTGTGTGGTCATCTCTGGTGAAGTCCCCATAACACAACACTTCTCTCTCTCCCTCCCTCTCTTCCTTCCATATACATGTGTGTGTGTGTGTGTGTGTGTGTGTGTGTGTGTGTGTGTGTGTGAGAGAGATATGTGTTATACCCGTTTTGTGAAACCCCCAGAGACCACCAAGGAGACAGTTTCCAATGCAAGCACATAAGGGTCCCTTTATGGTCAGGTTCAACCTGGGCCACCGTGTTGTGACGCAGCCTCGAGCCCAGGTGTAGAGAGTTTCTATAGGGGAAAAAAAAAACAAAACAAAACCCACAAGCCTGGAATTGGCAACTTGGGATTGGGTAGAAGGGATTTGGGGCCAGGTGATTTTTTTTAAAACTATTGGTCTAGACTTTGGGCCCAAAACCACATTTGAAACCATTGGGTTAGACTTTTGGTGGGGAACCACAACCTGTTTAACAGGATTATCTGGATTGCTCCGCAAGATTATCTAGATATCTTCAAGGCCCATAAACCTCAGACAGAATGTCTACAGGAGCATACTGCCCTGTATCTGTTTGAGTTGTCATGGCACATCCCTGAGGTCCTTCCTGAGAATGGAGTAGAGCAGGTGGTCAAAGATGGTGGCCACACCCTAAGATGGGGTCTATATTGCCTTCACAATATGTACCTATTAGGTTCTCCAGATAGATGATAGACTTAGATAGATTATACACAGAATCTAACATATTCTCAGATGATAGACTGAAGAGAGCCACAATCAGTATACTCCGATATACAATACCTAACAGATCAGTGATTGACACATGGCAGTGGGTGACGGAGTGTAGCGTATTGATGGATGATAGAGACCTGGCACAGGCTGATGGATAGAATCTAACCTGTGCGCTGATGAACAGAAAGATTAAGCTTCAAGGAAATAACACGAAATAAGCCCATCCCCCGGCTGTTGAGGTGGCTCAGAGGGAGGGGAGCGTCCAACCAGTACTCGAGATGACTTGAGTTTGGTCCCAGGGCCCACATGATGGAAGAAGAAAAACTAACTTGTCCTCTGACCTTTGTCTCGGCATAAATGCCATGGAACGCACACTCACACACATCTACACGATCACACCGAGCACAGACACACTAAATAATGAATAATGTGAAAGAAATTAGATGATCTATGGTGATAGATTGTGTACACTAATAAAGTTTGCCTGAAGATCAGAAAACAGAACAAGCCACTAGATTAAACATAGAGGTCAGGCAGTGTTGGCACACACCTTTAATCCCAGCACTAAGATGAGCTGGGCGGAGAAAGGCCTATAAGGCGTGAGGAGACAGGAACTAAAGGCTTTTTACTCTAGAGCCTTTTGAGTGAGGACTAGAGGTTTTTCAGGCTGAGGAGTCCTAGGGGTGAGACATGGCAGTGGCTTGTTCCTTTGTCTCTCTGATCTTTCAGCATTTACCCTAATATCGGCTCTTGTTTTTTGTTTTTTTTTTAATTTTTATTTTTTTATTAAAAGACCTTTAGAAATTCGAACAACACCCATCTTCATGTTTTCTCCTTCATAAAACCTGAGGATTTTGGATGTTCCTTGAAGCAATCAAATAACCGGAGAAGAGCCAGCCACAGCCACTAGCGCCTAATAGCTGGCCCTCTTGCTCCTGGGTCTGCTCTGGCTGGTGACCAGTGGGTTTCCTCACTCTCATCCCATGAGACCCTTCCCCTTGGAGCTGTGTCTGCCTGCCGCAGACCAGCTTCTTCACAAACTCTTACAGGAATCTGCTTTGATTTCCCTTCCCTGGCCTCAGCCTTCTGGTGCCAAGCAAACAGGCCCTTTGCAGACAGCCTTGCCTTGCTCTGCTCCACAAGAGTGTGAGATCAGACTAGGAGATAAGGTGCCCTTCAGCCCTGGCACTGTCTGCACCCAGAGCAGAAGCCTCTGCAGAAACCCAGCACCCCAGACGGCAATGAGCTTCAGAGGCTGCACCCTCCCCATAACCCAGATGGGGAAACTGAGGACCAAGTGGAGAGAGAACTTCCTCAACATTCTCTCTCTGTGTTCCCTCAGACCGTTCATGTTTCCAACACTTCCCTGAAGAATTTTCTAGGTGGTGAACAGCACTGAAGCAGCTATACCCCATCTGTAGCCACACTTTCCTCAGCCCCGACTCCCAAGGAAGAATTCCATGAAGCAAGTAGAAGAAAGGCCTGGCTCCCAGGCCACTGTATAACCCCAAACCCTGTCTCTTACCAGCTTGTGCTGTGTAACCTTGGGCTAGTTAACCAGCCTCTCTGTCATTCAGTTGCCTGGGTTCTATAGTGTTCCGTGGGCCCACTGTGTGAAGAGCCTAGCATGCAGAAAACATCACACTGTTAACGCCACCATTTTCCCACATGCATCCTCTTGAGACCCCAAGTGTTTTCTCATGGGACTTCTATCCGGTCCTCCATCAGAATGACTGTAACGATCATACATCGGGCCTCACCCAGAGCTGCAGGCCTACTGTGTGCAGGTGCTGCTTCCAGCACAGGATTCCCTGCCGTGAGCAGCCCACAGACAGACCCCTGTCCTCACTTCATCCAGAAGTAGAATAGAGTGTGGCCCGAGGACTCGGCTTTGTTCACAGCAGATCCGCTCAGGGGCTTCCTCTGGCCAGGTAGTGTCATGGGGGTTTTATAAAAAGTAACTCATGTACCCTTTCGGACACCACTACTGTCATTGTCCCCACTTGACAGGCGAGAAACTGGAGCACAGTGAGGACTAACAAAGGGCCGGGGTCACCCAGGGACCAGTCTTTGGCCCAGGTGGCCCAGCGCCAGCCCCAGAGCTCAGTCCCAGTGTGGTGTGGCCTGAGCCACTGGACGCTCAGCACCCACCAGGCTTTGGTGTGAGCAGGGAGCAACCACAGCCCTGCTCACCTCACAGGCGCAACCCCGAGCCTTGGTGTGGGCAGGTGCCCTGGCCGCAGCCACACAGCAAGTTCCATGGGAGCACCTCAGACCTGACCTTTCCCTGGCCTGCCCTAGAGGGTCAGGTGGGAGTCACTCATAGGTGTGGTGATATTGTGTATCCCAAAATATTGTGCACCCTAATAAACTTATCTGGGGTCAGAGAACAGAACAGCCACTAGATATAGAGGTCAGAAAATGGTGGCACACATGCCTTTAATCCTATCACTTGGGAGGCAGAGATCCATCCAGATCTCTGTGAGTTCAAAGCCACACTGGAAACAGCCAGGCGTGGTAACAAGAGCCTTTAATCCCAGGGAGTGATGGCAGAAAGCAGAAAGGTATATAAGGCGTGAGGACCAGGAACCAGGCTGGTTAAGCTTTCAGGCTTTCGAGAAGCAGTTCAGCTGAGATCCATTTGGATAAGGACTCAGAGGCTTCCAGTCTGAGGAAACAGGATCAGCTGAGGTATTGGCAAGGTGAGGTGGCTGTGGCTTGTTCTGCTTCTCTGATCTTCCAGCGTTCGCCCCAATACCTGGCTCTGGGTTTGATTTTATTAATAGGAACTTTTAAGATTCCTGCTACACATAGACAGGGGCACACGTTAGGAACCTCCATGTAGGTGATGGCTCCTGGGCTCCCCTGCCTAGAAGACAAGACAGGAGGCGTTGGGGTACATGTGGCAGCTCTGATCCCCAGGAGACCTCTGCTAGCCTGGGACACTCAACGAGGCCAGGCCGAGCCAGCCTGAAGTCTTCTGCTCTGTTTCTTCCTCTCTCCTGTCAGTTCCCCTCCCTCCCTTCTTCCCCAGCAGCACCTCTTCCCCCAGATGATGTGGGGGTGGAGGAGCAGTCGCTCTTTCTCCAAGCATTCTGGATGGAAGACACCTTCCTCATTCCCCAGGTAAATTTCCGTCTCTTTCTCCCCTCCATTTGCTGCCGTAATTGGGCCATTTTCCTGATTCCCTGATTCAACAGCTCAATTTCAGAACCATTCCCCTCATTGTCCCTCCCCAGCCTCCCCGCCTCCCGCCCCACACCTGCGCCTTGTGACATCACCACTTTGCCGCTCAATGCAAATCAGACTCATTTTCTCCCTCAAACCCTTGTCCACAATTGATATCCTTGGTGGATTATGATTTGAAGTGTCTTTGACTCATTTTAAATCCTGTCGGCAAACGCCCTCCTCCCAATGCGGAGTGAGAGACCCAGCAGGAAGCCGAGACGGAATGATTACACAAGCCTGGCTTTGTTCCTTGGGTTTCCTATATAATACATAGGAGCAACCTGCCTCAAGGTGAAAGGCGGGAAATGGAATCTCAGAGGGGAGCAGAGAGATGTTCCGGGCACCTTGATTCAGCTTGTCTGCCTATGCAGAGCATCACCGCCCACGGGGCTCTGGAATTAGCAGAACTGGGTTCAAATCCCAGCTCTTCTACTTCACGGCTGTGTGACCCTGCATACTGGCTTTACCTCTCTCAGCCTTCAGTCCATCCTGTGTTTGCCACGTGGTCAGGGGGAGGGTTGCTAAAACGCCAGTGGCCATCCATCTTCAGGGATGGCATTGGCCTGACCAGAAGGTGCTGAGCATTCTGGGAAGGATTCTCACTACGGTCCTCCAACAGCCAGTCTGAGGAGTATAACCACTGTACAGGCACAGACATGAAGGACCAGAGAGGCTCCAACACTCACCCAATGTCACACCGCGAGTGTGAACTCTGCAGGAACTTACCACACACACACACACACACACACACACACACACACACACACACACTTCCTTTCTTTAGACAAGGTCTCGATTCTTAGCCTAGGCTGTCTGGAACTAACACTCCTGCTCGGCCTCTAGAGTGCTGGGAGAGCAGGCATCCTCCTGAGCCCAGCCTGATGCTAATCTTAGCACATGAGGACCAGGGTAACTGCATCACTCCCAGGTTACACTTAGTGCATTTCCCTCCTGCTCATGTCCCCAGGACAGACAAGCAGCGTCCTTGGTCTGCAAGCTCAGCTCAGTGTGTACCCTCACTCGGAGCTAAAGGCTTCCTCAGTTAGCAGTGTGGTGCTCCTTGGATCCACGTTAAGAGACACAAAGCCACACCCTGGAACAAACAGAGCGGCCCTGCGTGCGCAGGAGATAATAGCTGGAGAAGGGCTGCAGTCTGGGGCTCCTGAAGGGCGTTGGCTGACAGAGGCCTAAGAGCTGGCAGAGGGGGCTGTCAGATCCCCTCCTCGCCTTTTGGGAATGTCTGCTGAATCATGGAAGCCAGATCAAGTCCAGATCCTCAGTGCAGCCTGAGCCTGGGGCAGATCCCAGCTCCCTTACAAGCAGCCAAGGTGCTCACAGCCTGGCAGGCCCAACCTCTCTTCCCTCCTCACCGTGGGCTCCTAGGACTGTTTGCACCCCTAATGACTGAGGGAGGCCGGCAGGGTGTGGGGGTGCATATCAGTGGTGGATGCTTGCCTAGCATGGAGGAGTGAGTCCCATTCCCAGAACCCCTGTCTGCACACAAACGTACATGCACAGGCTCACACACGCACCACAGCACGAGTTCACACACGCTCACTCTCAGGCACATGTGCACACACGCATATACACGCACAGTTGACTGGAGGCCACAAAGGGTGTCTTATGCAGACTCTATCTGCAGAACTGACTGTGTTAGACATTAGAATGAGAAACATGATTTTAAACAGGTGCTGGTTCCCTTGCAAATCTCAATAAGAAAGCCGGTTAACAAAGGATGCTGCTGGGAAAAGAGGCGGATTTGGGTGCACCGGAGGACATGTGCAGTGGTGCGTCCCTGCTGGTTTCCGGTGCCCAAGGCGAGAGCCCAGGTCCACTAGGCTCCAGCCTTCTGATGGTCCTGTGTGGTTGGAGCTGAAGGCCGTGAAGACAATCAAGCTCCACCCAAATACGCAGTCAGACATGGGGACACCCAGGACCTGGAACTCTCGGGAGCTTATGTGTTGTTTTCTCAGTTTAGCAAATGCTAATTCAGTATTTAAAACGTAGACCCAGAAGGTGGGGGAGCTGTGGGTTAGTGTCCAGTGTCCCATCTCTGTGGTGACTGAGAACAGGGACCTGTCTCCTAGTCCTTCTGACCTCACTGGTGTGGACAGACCTTCAAGGTCTACATAATCCAACGACGATACCAATAGTGATGGTGGTGGTGATGGTAGTGGGGGAAAGTGATGATGGTGGTGATGATGGTGATGACGTCAGTCATGATAATAGTGATGAAGATGTGGTGGTGGTGAAAGTTGTGATGGTGATGACGGCAATCATGGTGACAATAGTGATGATGATGGTGGTATGTCAATAGTGATTAGAATAGTGATGGTGTTGAGGGTGATTGTGATGATGATGTGCTGGTGCTGGTCACGGTTATGATGGTGATGATGATGGGGATGGGGATGATGGCAGTGATGATCATGGTGTTGTTGATGATGGTGACTATGGTGATGATGCCAAAATGGTGGTGATGGTGATTGTGGTGATGATGTGGTAGTGATGGTCGTGGTTATGATGGTGACGATGGCGGTGATCATGATTGTGCGATGGTGATGGTGATAGTGATGGTGACTGTGGTGTTAATGGTGATGGTGATGATGATTGTGATGGCAGTGATGACGGTGATGGTGATTGTGGTGATGATGATGGTAGTGATGGCGGTGGTCACGGTGATAATGCGGATGGTAATGCTCAGTATGCTCACACGGACAATCATCTCCCACCATTGTGTCCAGTCTTCACCACAGCTCCACGGGGTAATGCTGCTGTTCGGTTTGTTTTACCAACGGGGACGCAGACGACTGAGTAGCTGGCCCAGGGGCGAACCCACAGCAGAGCTCTGACTCAAATCCAGGAAACCGGGATCCAGACGCCGCACTCTCGGCCAGAAAGAACCCTCTGCGCTCAGTCCCTGCCACAGACAAGCCCATCTCCAGCACCGAAGAGCTCCAGCCAACGTGGCAAATCTCTGGAGTTTGACTCGGCGACTGAAAATGCTGAGCGCGTGCCGAGCAGGCGAGGCCGGGTTTATCCAATGTTGTGTTTGTTAAATATTTGATCTGGGAAAATTAAATGGTATCTTCTCTCCGGAGACTCATGGCTGACGGGCCTGAGAAATAAAGCTGATGAAAATATCCCCAGTTGCCATCTCTCGAATGTCTGCTGTTTACAGATCCCTCTATACACGTGAGCCCTTTAACCAAGCTTCACGCTCTTGCCGGTTCTCCTTCAGATCTACCTTCTGTCCCTCCAGCTTCAGCCTGGAGCCAGTTCTCAGCACTGTGCCGGCCTGAGCCTCCATCCTGTCTGCCGCCGTGGATGGCGCCGATGCTGCCTCTAGAATCTTCCTGCATGATGACCATGGCTGTGAACGTGACTGAGCGCACACCACGCATTGGACACTGCACATTCTTTTATTAACTATTTGTGTGTGTCTCAGGCATCGTCTTCTTATCTCTTCAGCTGAGTCACAGATCTTTGTGATGTTGCCCCATTTTATAGATGAGGGGGAAGCTTTGGGAAGTCTGCTCTTTACAAGGCTGTTCCACCAGGAAGGGTGTGTGTGTGTGTGTGTGTGTGTGTGTGTGTGTGTATGTATGTGAGTGTGCATGTGCACATGTGTGTGAGTATATGTGGGTGTGAGTGTGTGTGCGTGTGTCTGTGTGTAGGGGTGTCTACAGCGTGTTGGTTTATAAGGATCATCTTAATTATGTTAACTGGTGTGGGAGGACCCACCCACTGTGGGTGGCACTATGCTCTGTTCCTGAACTGTAGAAGAGCAGAGAGACAAGCTCGAGGGTTTGGATGCCTTCGTTTTTCTCTGCTGTGGACTGTGGATGTGGTGTGACTAGCTGCTTCCGGCGCGCTGAGATGAATTGAATGAACCCATTTCTCTCCCTCGGCCGTTTTTGTCAGGGTGTTTGGGACAGCGATGCAAACAGAATTAAGCCACATGTTCCTGCAGTCTCACCTCGCACATTTGTACCTCTGTGTTCCTGTCTGCAGAGAAGGACAAGGTGACCCCAGACTGCTCTGAGGGTGGGAGGGAGCCTTCTGAATTCTGGGGGAGGAGAGCCAGAGCTGTCTGGGCTTGTGTGCTCACTGCTCCGGCCCTCTCCCACAGGTGTGGACATGCATAGGCAGAGTGGCAGAATCCTTTTAGATGCCTGAACACCCAGAGAGACCCAAGTGTGTGCAAGAGTGGCCTGGCCAGGACATAGCAAAGTCTGTCTGAAACCATGGCCCCAAATATGCCTAGTGACAGGGGCTTCTTATACCCAGCAGGGAAGTGTGGGGGTTGGGCAGGCCATGGCCTTAGTCAACCAAGGCACAATCCACTTCGGAGCCTGCAGGGAGATGAGCAGGCCCAGCCACAGGAGCCACTTATGGGCTCCAAAGACGAAGCAGTACTTGGGGAATGTCGACGAGATTTTAAGCTGGGACAGACAGAGCATGGATCTTGATCTTTTACTTGGGGCATCTCTTGATGGCATCCTTGGGATGAGAGCTTCAATGACCTTCTCAACCACCGAAAACCAACCTCAGTACACCTAGGAAAAGGGCCTCCTGGGCCTAACCCTGACCCTTTGTACCTGGTGTGATTCTCTGTACCTGGTGTGACCCTCTGTACCTGATGTGACTCTCTGTACCTAGTGTGACTCTCTGTAACTGGTGTGACTCTCTGTACCTGATGTGACTCTCTGTATTCAGTGTGACCCTCTGGACCCAGTGTGACTCTCTGTACCCAGTGTGACCCAGGTGCTAGCTCCCCACACCTGGGGTTAGCTCCACACACCTGGGGTGAATTACTCACACCTAGGGTGAGATCCCGGCACTTGGTGTGAGTTCCCCTAGCCGGCATGAGCTCCCAGTATCTGATATCTCTCAAGCCTGGTGTGAGCCCTTGGTGAGGGCTCCACCAGCTGCTGTCAACTCCCCATGCCTAGTGTGAATTCGTATGAATTCCCTGCCTGGTGAGTGTGCCCCATACCTGGTGTGATCCACACTCCTGGTGTGAGTTCCCCAGTGCATGTGAGCTCTCTGCACCTGGTGTGAGCTCCCATCTTCCCTCTTTCCAGGTGGGAGAGTGCTCCCTATGGTTAGTGGAGGTTTCTGGGTCTTCCCTCCCCTACACTGTGGGCAGCCAGGGAAAAGGCACCCACAGAGTCCTCTTTGCCAGGACTGAGGCCACCAGCATGCCATATGTTTGTCTTTCATCTGCTCATTCTGGCCTCTGCAGTCACTGACCACACAGGCTCCCATCCTGGAGCAGACTCGGAGAAAACACGTAGAACTATTTCTACATGCCTCAAAGTCAGCTGACATTAGTGATGTGCTGCTTCTGAGTCATGGCAGAGTGTGGCAGCCTATAGTTTTCAGAAGTGTGTGTGCGCGCGTGTGTGTGCATGTGCATGTGTGTGTGCGTGCATGCTGTGTGTGTGTGTTCAAGGCAGGGTCATAAAAGAAAAACAGCCTCCTTCCTTTCCTCTCCCCTCTCCTCTCCATTTTGTTCCTCCCCTTCCCTCTCCCACTCCATTCGCCTGAGGAACCTACCTTACGTGCTATGTGGAAGGCTGAGCCAGCCAAACTGAGAGACCCCACAGAAAGGAACCACACAAACCAAAACAGCAGTTTCCAGCTGTGCCCAGGGTCACCCATCAGGAACATGCAAGTCAGGCCCTCAAGTCTTCTAGCCCATACCAAGGCCTTGGGGCTCAGAGACAGACGACCACCCCCACTGTGGCCCCCAGCCTCTGTGAGTCCAAGTGGCCCCCTACCTCAGCCAGGATGACCTGAGGAAGTCACAGTATGTGATGCGAGATCAGGATGGAAAGCAAAAATGCTGCAGAAAGACAAAGACAGACCCTGGTGTGAAGACACGCAGTCCCTTGTGTGTGTGTGAAGACACGCAGTCCCTTGTGTGTGTGTGTGAAGACACATAGTCCCTTGTATGTGTATGAAGACACACAGTCCCATGTGTGTGTGTGTGTGTGTGTGTGTGTGTGTGTGAAGATACGCAGTCCCTTGTGTGTGTGTATGATGACATATAGTCCCTTGTGTGTGTGTGAAGACACATAGTCTCTTGTGTGTGTGTGAAAACATGCAGTCCCTTGTGTGTGTGAAGACACACAGCTCCTATTCATGCCTGAGTGCAAGCTTTGGAGTCAGAACCATCGACTGGGTGAGGATAGGAAAGATAAGCGCCTTTCCAAGCCTGACAGATATTCCATGTCTTCTCTCCCCCATGGAAAAGGGCACAAAGCCATGAGGAGAGCAGAGGGGAGGGGAGGGGAGGGGAGACAAGCAGGGCGTGCAGGGCAAGTGACATCTGAAGAGGTAAGTGCTATGCAAATGTCAGCACGGAACACCTTCCTTTAAATGCCAATAAAAATACATTTAAAGGAAGAAAGGTGAGCACCTTGGGGGTGGGGCTTCCACTCAGTCAGCAGAGTGCTTGCCTAGCATGTAGGCAGTAATGAAGACCGGGCATAGTGGTACACACCTGTAACCCTTGGGAGATGGAGACGGGAGGGTCAGAAGTTTAAGGACATCCTTGGCTACATAGCAAATTCGAGGCCAGCCTGGTCTACACGACACTTGTTTTTATAAACAAATAGAAAATGAGGACAGCGGCCACGTTAAGAGATGCTGACCTAACACCCCATTTCACAGAGGACGAAACTGACTCTGTGACTTGAGCAGCGGAAGACTTGAGCCTGTGTGCTCTGGGAGGTTGGCTGCAGGAGGGAGGTGGGGCATCCTGTGTGTGTGTGTGTGTGTTGGGGGATCTCATCTCCACTGTCACCCGAGATCATCCCCCACACTCTTTAAGGAATGTAGCAGTTACTTTTGACAACATGCATGCCAAAGGCGACTTATTTGGGGGAGAGTCTCTTCTGGACCACAGGGTGTGGCCCATCACAGAGAAGGACAGGCTGCAGGAGACAGCAGAGGCAGGCGGAGGCTGGTGCTGCCCTCACTCCATTTCATTCAGCCCCGGACTCCGCTCCAAGGGCTGGTGCTGCCCACAGTCGGGGAGAGTCTTGGCTCTCAATGAACCTAGTCTAGATAACCTCTCCCAGGCATGCCCAGGGACTTGTTTCCATGGTGATTCTAATTGTCATCCAATTCACAGAAGATCAACCATCATCCCAGGGGAGCCGTTCTTGTTCCCACTTCACGGGTGAGCAGGGATGACAGCTGTGGTCAGGAGGCCAGAGTACGATGGTGACTAATGCGTACCCAGCACAGCCATACGCTGCTCACCACCACCGCCACTTGGGCCTCATAATAATTCACAGCTTTTTTTTGTCTCGTGAACAGGGTCACTACAGGAACCCTTCAGAGCGCGTGGAGATAGCAAGCTGTCTGCTGTCCAGCTCCTGAGTCCCTGTGCCACATGTGACCTATGCAACTGTGACTTCATCTCTTTCAGCGGCAGTGTTTTTGTCGGTAAAGTGGGACTAAATGCCCAATGTCTTGTTTTCAGACAGGGTCTCCCTGTGTATCCCCGGCTAACCTGTAACTCGCTGTATCAACCCCGTTGGCTTTGAACTTGTGGTAATCCTTCTGCATCTGCCCCCTTCTTGTATATTATTAAATGGCCAGCCTTAATAATATACTTCCCAGGGGCTCAGAAGAGGAACTATGAACAGTGAGAACTATTTTTGGGAAATGAATCTAAGTACACCAAGCTCTTTGTCCATCTACTTTATTCCTCGGGGATAAAAAATCCTGTCTACACAGCCTCAGTTCTGCTCTCGTGCCCAGCTCCTTTCTTGCCTGATATCTCTCTACCTTTATCTACTGTCCCCTCTAAGTTCTACCTTAAGTCTCTCATCTCAATTCTGCCTCATCTCGGTCCTTCTCATCTCATTCTTACCCAGTTGGTGCTTCTCCATCTGGCTCTTCCTCATCTTCCATCTTGTCCACACGTTCTTCACCCCGTCTTCCTCTCCTACCTCTAAGTCCTCTCAAGTCTCTGAGGTGTTCAGTTATAAACCCAAGCAATAGCAATCCTCTGGCTGAGCAAGGTCACCAGGCTTGAATTCTTACGGGGTCATAAAGGCGCGTAAGAATTTTCCTCAGACAGTGACCACCAGGCTTTCTTTTACAACCTGAAAATGGAGCGGTTAAAGGAGGAGGTCAACTGAGTGCTAATGACCAGTTAGTATATCAAGAAGGGCATCTATGTGCTCAGTCTACATTCCTAGAAGTGGTTAGGTAAGAAATTAGGGGTCTATTAGTAAGGCTGTAAGGAAGGAGGGTCTCACCCTAAATTGCACAAGAAATAAAGCTATCCGCCTGACCTAGGAGACAGGTGTTGTTTCGTTTGGCCTTGGATGCTTAGGTCTGTTCTTAGAGAGTACAGAGGTATCTCTGATAAGATACTTTCGTCCCTCTGGGGATAGTCCTGGTCAGATGCTGCTAATGACAATAATTACAGAAAGGCCTGAAATTAGAGATCCTGGCTGTGTTACTGCTCAGAAGATTATCTAAATATTCCTTAGTAGAGGGGAAACAGTGCCCAATAAATGATGGAAAAGCTACAATAGCACACAAGAAAATCATAGCAGGAAATGGCTGAAAATCAAAAGCCAAATATCACCAAGGCTCCTTGAGCCTCAGCTTGACCTCTGGAAGGCCCTTGGCTTCTTCCAGGTATTAGCTTTGTCATAATCAGCTGAAGTCCTACTTTATATATTTTTGCAGCTTGTAACACTTCCTATGTGCTGGAGCTACATGTGTACACCACCCCACCCAACTAGAACGCCTTCTGGATGAGTGTAAAGCACAGCATTCCTGTGTGCATCTCTGTGAACTTGGCCCTTCTGATAAGGACCCCAGCATACTGGATTATTACCCTGCTCAAGGACGCATCTTAACTAGCCACAGCTACTACGAAACTACTTCCAAGTAAGCCCACATTCTGAGACACCAAAGCTGGAGCACCAGCACAAATTAGACACAGGCGGACCCATAGCAGTCATCTTGTCCAACATCACACAACTGATAACTGATGATGCCAGCTTCGAGTACAATCAGTTCATCTCTAGTCTCTGAGCCCGTGAACCTGCCGTTAACAACCTGACTGTCCGAGAGATGGATGGGTGGGAGATTTCCTGGGAAGGGGACACTCTGGCAAGCCCATCCAACTTGGAAACTCTGGTGACGCAGAGGCAGCCTGGGAAGGCTGGGGGTGGCTTCTCCAATAGCTCCACTCAAGCTCAAGAACGGCTCGTTTGCCGAGGTAATTAAAAACATAACCTGCACTATTAAATTCCACCTCCATTTTTTTTTTAATGCCGCACGCTCCCCAGTGCACGGAGTTGTATGCCTCCCCTAATCACCCATGACATGTCAACGCAGCCCCCGGCTCCCTCCTCGGCTGCCACCCCTTCGAGATGACTGGGGTTGGAGACAGTTTGTTTGTATGTCAAGATCCGACATCTCTTATAATTATATACACACCCCCGTTTGCTGGAAATTCGCTGTTGGAATAAAAGGCTGAGTGGCGGAGCTGTCACCTCTTGTCAGCTGCAGATGGGGGTGTGCGCCAAGGGCATGGGGGCAGGCAGGCTCGTCGTTGTGGGAGTTCACTGTGAGCTGGCTTTCACGGGTGGCGGGGTGGCAGTCACTGTGAGGTCTTCACTAGGGAAGACCCTCCATCACAGCCCAGACCAGCCAGCCCACCCACACTACCTCTCCCTAACACACACACACACCCTGGTTCCATTTGTGAAAATAAATGAGATTCGCATGTACTAAGGACATTGTTTCTCTTACAGTTGGGATCATTTATCGATGAGCCCACTTCAGTGGCACAGAAGAGAAACCATTGCTATAGTTGAGCATCGTCTTTGTCCAGGGTCCTCCCGGACCATGGGCACTGTCCAAATCTTCACGACAGGCCTGGGATGGTGTTTGGTCACCATTTCTGGGCAATGCTACTGAAGAACCAAGAGTAGAATGAAATGATCAAGGGGACTCTCCTGATCTGGTTTCAGACTTCCTGCCGTGAGGCTGGGCGTGCGGCTCAGTTGCTAGCCTGCCTGTCTAACATGTGGAAGCCCGGGGTTTCATTCCCCAGCACCTTATAAGACAAGATCTGGTACATACACCTGTGATCCAGCCTGCACTTGGGGGATAGAGGCAGGAGGGTCTGGAGTTCAAGTTCTCACAGATCCAGTGAACTGTCGTCTCCTCGCCTCAGTCGGACACCATCCAAGCTCCCCCAATCCTATTTCAATAGGGAAATGGAAGGAGGCATTTGGGCTGGTGGTTAGTTCATTCACCAAATATTTGGGGGACCTAAGTGGCTTTGGGTTTTACAGGACTCTGTATGTCTTCTGTACCAACCTAGTATGTGTTGATTTTTTTTTTAAATTTATTTCCCAGTTTTCTCCAAGAGGCAGAGGAAACTTCAAGAAACCGAAGACCTCTGAGCTACTTACAAATTTATTACTCAGTCACTCAGGTGCGTAGAAGCAGTAGGATGGGCGACCGTCCACACCTGGGTCATCCAGCTCAAACCGCATCTGTGGGGGCACATTCTCAGAGTCTTTGGGGAGCACCTGTACACAACCCCCTCTCCCCTGTACACATGTATCTTTGATGATAAAGTTGAATCCACAAATTAGCTGCAGTGACAGGTCAGCAACAATAAATAGATTTAAAAGGTTTATAGAGCTGAGTGGAGGTGACCTGCCCTCCCTTCACACACAGCAGCAGACCGGACAACCAAGATGGCGGCAAGCACTACCAGTGGGCATGGAGATGGTGCAGATATGCCAAGCCAAAGGTGGGACCCACATCCAGCCAGGCAGAGCATGGCTCACCTCACCTCCCGTATGACTTATGGTTTAAAATATATGAGTTGTTTGTTTCTAGAACTTTCCATTTGATATTATTACCTGCTTGCAGTCGACCACAAGCAACACAAATGGAGGAAAAACCAAGCCACGAGAAGAAAGAGGCACGGTGGAAAGGAACTGACTGATGAAGAGGAAGTTAAAGAGTCCCAAAGCTGGCGATGGGGAAGTTAACCTGCTCTGGGGTCAGAGGCAGTTTGGAGGCCGAGTTTCCTCTTTTCCCCCTTAAGGCTGCTAATTAATTAGATAAGGCCCACTGCCCATGCTATGGGGTGACCTGCTTTATTCCGGTGTTAATGTGGAAATAATGCATTCACAGCAACATTTAAACACAAGCTCACCAGAGCTTGCCACGGTAGAAGAAAATTAACAATCATAGGACAAAAGCCAATAAATGCTTCCTAATTCAGAAAATGAGTGAACGTGTTGATAAATTGGTGAACAAATGAATGAGTGGGTAGGTGGCTGGAGGGGATGGATGGATGGGGAGATAGATGGTTGGGTGGATGGATGATAGATGGATGTTGAATGATGGATGTATAATGGATGAATGAATGGATAGATTGATGGATGATGGATGGATGGATGATGGATGGAGGGATGGATGACTGATAGTTGGATGGATGGGTGGATGGATGAATGGATGGATAATGGATGGATGGATGGATGGATAATGGATGGATGGATGGATGGATGGTTGGATGGATTGAAATTTCCAAAGAACATTCTAAAGAAACAAGTGACAGGAGGGAAACATGCAGAACAGCAGTGGCGGGGCTCACTGTGAAGTCTGAAGTACAGGGGTCACCTGAATAGCACTTAGAAAACATGTCAGGTGAGCAAAGGAGAGGAGGATTTCGGAGCTTTGTGAATAAAGAGGAAGCCAAGGTGGGTCTGGAAAATGAGCAGGAACTCCCCCATTTTCTGGAGATGCATAGACTCTTCTAGGGAGGGGTGAGTGAGATGCCTGGACCCTACCCTGCCCTTTCCTATTTTACAAGTGAGAAAGTGGAGGCCAAGCAATGTCAAGTGAGAGTGAAGGTCACTGCCCAGGGCTACCCAAGAGTCTGTATGCGGTAAACTCAGTCAGTGAGAGTTGAGACCCCGATGTCTCCTTCCTTCCTGGAGAGGATGAGTGAGTGTTTGAAATGGGATAATTTTATCTCTGAAGGGGCATTCAGTGATTTTAGAGACATCGTTCGGCCATGAGCAGAATGGACCTAATGGAATCTACTGGGGAGAATCCAAGAACAATATTGCATTCCCTTCTGTGCACAGGCCAGGCCAACACAAAAAAACATGATGGCAGCCAAGCTGTCAATCACACTGAGGTCTTCTGCAAGTGAACTAGGCTTCAGGATGTAGCCATGCTCTTTGGATTTCAAACCCCGCAAGCAGAGAGTTGCGGCCTGGTTTGAGGCCAGGAAATGATGGGTTCTCTCAGCTCCTTATCATTCACGTGACTTTGATCACTGGGCCTCCCCTCTCTGAGCCCCAGCTTCCTGCTATAAAGTGGAGACTGTGGTGTCCCATCCACGCAAAGCTGAGAGTGGGCTTAGCTAGGTTGCCATAGTGATGCTCAAGACTGAGCCAGCATCCGCATCATGTAGAGGTCATGTTATATATAGCACAGGTCACCAGGCCCCACCATCAGCACCAGATTCTGTAAATACATGTCTAGGTGGGAACCCAAGAGTTTGCATGTTTAATTTGCATCTCATCCAGGTGATGGGGCTAATCCAGAAACTATGCTCCCAAAACCACTGAAATCCTGTGAAGGATGGGACAGTGTCCAGCATACAGTAAGAGCTCAATAAATGTCCAGCTCCTTCCTTACCATCATCGTCAGCATCACCACTGAAGGACACTCTGGGCTGAGAGCTTGCTACTGAGGGACTCTGGATGTTGCTACGCACAGAGGAGACAGGAGACAAGAAGGCCATGGAAGGTTCCAGAAGACAGTGTTAAAGGACCTGTTTACAACGGTACTTCTGGAACCAGTGGGTGAGCAGAAGGGGCCAGGAATGTGCTTCTCTTAGGGTTTCTATTGCTGTGATAAACACCGTGATCAAAAGCAACATGGGCATGAAAGGGTTTACTGTAGCTAGAGTTTTCCTGCCTGGCCCACGGTCAGGATAAATCTCTCTCACCTGCCAGTCCCACAGCCGCTCAGACCCAACCAAATAAACACAGAGATTTATATTCCTTACAAACTGTATGGCTGTGGCAGGCTTCTTGCTAACTGTCCTTATATCTTAAATTAATCCATTTCTATAAATCTATACCTTGCCACATGGCTCGTGGCTTACCGGCATCTTTACAAGCTGCTTGTCCTGGCGGTGGCTGGCAGGCAGTGACTCCCTCCGCCTTCCTGTTCTTTCTTTTGTCTGTTAGTCCCGCCTATACTTCCTGCCTAGCCACTGGCCAATCAGTGTTTTATTAGCAACACATTTGCCATACAGAACATCCCACAGCAGTTTACCTCATCTTACAGTTTCAAGTCCATCGTTGGAGGGAGTCAGGATAGGAACTCAAGCAGGGCAGGAACCCAGAGGCAGGAGCTGATGCAGAGGCCATGGAGGGGAGCTGCTTACTGACTTGTTCCTCACGGTTTGCTCAACCTGCTTTCTTACAGAACCCAGGACCACCAGCCCTCAATGGACTAGGACCTCCCCATCAATTACTAGTCAAGAAAACCCTCCACAGACTTGCCCACAGGCCAATCTGGTGGGGGTATTTTCTTAATTATGGTTCCCTCTTCCCAAATGACTCTAGTTTGTGTCAAGTTGACAAGGAAATCTAACCGAGACAGTGCTTGAGTGTAACTCAGGAGATTCACAAATGGAAGTCAGAGCCTTGTACATTTCTGGGTCTCACTGCAAGGGCTTTGGCATCTAGTAAAGCTAAGTTCAAATAGTTTGGCTCTTCCTGGCTGTGTGGCCTTTGGAAAGCCACTTGCCCTTCCTGTGCTTCCATTTCTTCTATGAACAGGAAGTGGCTGTAACCATGGCTACCCCAGGGCTAATGCTGCAGCCACCAACAAAATTCCTGCAGACAACTACAGGAAGTGCTGAGCAGAGTCTCCCGCACAGTCAGAACCCAGGAAGGAAACTCTGTGACTCGTCTCTGGATTTAGTTACTTCACTCATTGATGTGACCGAATCCCTGGCACAAAGGAGCTTAAGGTGGAGGGTTTTGTTTTGGCTTTTAGCCAAGAGTGCATCATGGTGGCTGGGAAGCATGATGGCAGGAAGCAGAAAGAGGGGAATAACGGTGGGCTAGCCTGGGACTACAGCCCACAGAATGGTGTCGCTCACATTTAGGGTGGGTCTTTCTCCTTCAGTTAAACTTCCTGGAAACCATCACAGACACAACCAGAGGTGTCTCTCCTAGGTGACTCTAAATCCAGTCAAGTTCATCGGGAATGCCCACGGTCATGGCCTTCCCACCTCCTTGAGTACTGAAGATAAAAATCATCAGACGCTCTGCATCCAGCCTCAGTCAGCAGCGGCCGCTCACTGTCTCCCGGCCTCTGCTCATTTCTCTGTTTTCCTCCTGAGTTGGCGTGTCTGCCCGTCTCCTCCCTGGGGCCCCACCTCTCTGGATTTGGAAGATTTGGACTGTTACCTCCCAGAGCCAATAATGCACCTCTGCTCTCCGCCGACAAGGTAAATATAATTAAAAAGCGATTATGATCTGGGGCTGCAGTCATAGCAGCTCTAGACCTAATTACACAGCAAGTGTGGGTCTCCAGGCACCTGGCCTCTCCAGATGACATTTACCATCCTCTGCATGCCCTGTGCAGCGCTGGCATCTGAACCTTTGGTGACAGAGTCTGGGCCATGTCGAGGACACATGGGCCCTGGGCATGCCAGGCTTTGATGATTCCCTTGGACTTGAACACATTTCCCAGGAGCTCTCACCTGTTACAGGAGGGGCTCTCTATCAAAGTGGGTGATCTGAGAGGATCATAGATGGGAAGGAAGTGTGTGCAGGGATATCGAGGTGGTGGGACACTGGGAGATGTTAATTAAAGCCAGTGAGACATCCCCACCCTTCCATTAGAATGCCTAAGACAAGGGATCATAACAGTGCACTGTGTGGGCATCTAAGGATGTGGGAAGGAGGGCTACTATGCATTGGGGGAAGGTGGGCTGCTGTGCACTGGGGGAAGGTGGACTGCTGTGCACTGGGGGAAGGTGGGCTGCTGTGCACTGGGGAGAAGGTGGACTGCTGTGCACTGGGGGAAGGTAGGCTGCTGTGCACTGGGGGAAGGTGTGCTGATGTGCATTGGGGAAGGTGGACTGCTGTGCACTGGGGGAAGGTGGGCTGCTGTGCATTGGGGAAGGCGGGCTGATGTGCACTGGGGGGAGAAGGTGGGCTGCTGT
>CABHPQ010001377.1:22010-76586 GCA_902168405.1 Peromyscus aztecus | reverse complement strand
CCAGCAACAGGACGGAGGGTGTCCAGCTCCGTCCTCGCCGCCTCCGCCCCCGTCCCCGGCGACGGGCAGCCGCCGTCGCAAGCGCCCTCTTCGGAGGAGGACGGGCAGCTGCGGCTCAACCCGCTGCACATCCAGATGCTGTCGAGGGGGCTGCACGAGCAAATCTTCGGGTGCGGAGGGGAGCCGCCCGACGAGGCCGCGGTGCGGCGCAGCATCCAGCACCTGCAGAAGCACGGGCTCTGGGGGCAGCCGGCCACGCCCATGCCAGACGTGCAGCTGCGCCTGCCCCGGCTCTTGGGGGGCAACCTGGACCAGCACTTCCGCCTCCTGGCCCAGAAGCAGAGCCTGCCTTACTTGGAGGCGGCCGCCTCGTTATTGGAGGCCCAATTGCCGCCCCAGCCCGCGAGGTGGGCCTGGGCGGAGGGCTGGACCCGGTACGGCCCCGAGGGGGAGGCCGAACCCGTGGCCATCCCCGAGGAGCGGGCCCTGGTGTTCGACGTGGAGGTCTGCATGTCAGAGGGAACGTGCCCCACTTTGGCGCTGGCCATATCCCCCTCGGCCTGGTAAGTGGGGGTTAGGAACAGGGAGCTACCGTTCGTAGGGGGCCCAGCTAAATGGTTTGATTCGGTGAACAGTTTCTGAAGTCCTGCTGTGTGCTCATTTAAGGACGGCTGGTGTGGTGAACTCAACCCGCTTAATCCTGCTTTTGTGGGGCTCACTCTGGTGGAAAGGACAGGCTGTAGGCAGCGCCCAAGCGAACGGCAGGGGCCATGCAGAGAGTCAGTGTTGTGTTTGAGACAGACTGAGAGACCGTGTAAGATGACCACGAGTTGGCGCCTCAACCCCTAGCCCCTAGGAGCTTCCGTGAGAAGTCAGCCTGGAAAGTGTTTGGTTTTGGGAATTCCGCCGATGGTTATTTTGGACAGGAAGATGTTTTTGGTGGGATTGTTCTAGGCAGTTTAAAATGCTCAGCGCCCCCTGTGTGTCTTCCATAAACATGCCAGACCAAAATCCTGTTCAGCCTTTCCAAATGACCCTGGAGGTGGCCTAGTCTTGACCGCCCCCAGCTGAGAAATGTTACTTCCTTACAAGTTAGACATTTTGGTCCCAAACAGGTATATCCAGTCTCTCTCTTTTCTTTTGAAATAACTTTTCTAAGTGCTATCCAAGTTTCTTTCTCAAGCAATGATGGCAGTACTGTTTCTCCCCTTTTCTTATTCTTCGTTCCAGGATTAAAATACTATTTACAGCCTTAATGCTTTCAGGCATGGCCAGCAAAAAAAGTTGGCAGTTTCTTTATTCCTATTGGAAGCTACATCTTTGTACAGAAAGCTGCGAAATGTTATATATGCAGTTGAAAATGGTGAAAGCATGGCTAAATAGATAAGGTAGGCATTACTGGCTAAAAAGAGCGACTCTAGATGATGACTCTGCATTGATTTAGCTGAAGTTCCGATAAGAACCGCAGTGCTTGTGCATTGATGGCCAGAGTCAAGGGGGATACCGGCCACCAGTTGAAACGATAAAGTAGGCTTTGGTGGCTCCAGGGAAACCAGTGACAATGAGGCTTTTGGACACTTGGTCATGTTGGACAAGTCAGGCCCCCCTTCTCTTCTCCCGCTTTCCCCACTTCACCTCTCTTTTCCTTCCCATTCTGTCTCCATTCTCATTCCATTTAGCCAGTGGTACTGGGGGGCGTTGCTTAGTCTGCCCAATGGCAGAAGCCAGTGCCGAGGCCTGAGTTTATGCAAAGACCTTTCTCCTAGTAGTCTTGACTAGTGTGGTTGTGGGTGTGCCTCGATAGCGGTCCATGTTTAACCTGGCATGCTCTGTCACACGGTCGTATAACCCGACCAGCTCACAACTTGTAGGAGTTGGATGGGAGCCGGGACCGCTGAGTCTCCTGTAAGTCTTCCTAAAGGCTTTGGTAAGGGCTTTGGTCAGTCATCTGCCTGAAGGGATATCACTCAGGCTCTTGGCGTTTGAGAGTTCCAAGGAGAACTCTGGTATTGATAGCATGGGTTCCAGCTCATCCTAATGCCCCCCCCCCCCTTTTTTTTTTTTTTTGGTAAATCACAAGTTTATAATAAGATGGCTTCACGAACAGCTACAGGCCTGTGTCTAGACACCACTATGGCTTTTGTTAACTGAAGTCCTTATCATCTTCATAGCTTTGAGTATTTAGCATTCTTGAGCCCTCGCTTGACCGGCTGGGGTAAAAGGAAGGATTCCAGCTTGAGTGCCATATGCAGTCCCACCGTGGAGTGTGCATTAGAGTTGGCCAGCTTTAAAGCAGCTAGTTTTGCGGTTGGAACTTGAGGCAGGTCATGCATGTCTTCCCAAAGGTTGCAGAGCGGTATTGTCTACTGGATGGCCTCAGGCCTTTGGAACTTTGGTGTGGGGCTTGTTCTCTGTCAGTGGCCATCTTCCCCACCTTGCCCTGGGACCTTGAGCAGACTAACCTTTTCCTGAGTGAGTGTCAGGACCCTGCGACCAGCGCCCATTCTGCCTCCGCCACACCCACTCTGCACCTGGACATACATTCTCTCATCATGGTGTGCTCTGTGGCATCTCACTGAGGGTGGTTGCTCCTGGAAGGTGCATGATTTATTTTTTCCTTCAGACTCTTCAGACGATTCACCCTGTATGTGTACACAGCATTTATCATTTTTTTTTCTTTTTTGCCATTTTCAATTAAAAAATTCTCCACTTTGGGTTGTATTACCAATTCTCTCCTTTATTAGTACTTGCAACACTAGCTGTTTTGTGCTTAAAGACAAAGGGGTTGGTCATATCCACAAAGGCCTCAGAGCTGGCTGCAGACTCGGCACCTGGCCTGCCCGCCTTCCTGCACAGGGCACCCACTACCACAGCATTTAGCTCCTTGTTAGTCTGTGGGAGTTGGGTAGTAAGGAAGCTTTATCATCTCCTTCCCCAGTGATCCCCTGACTTGGATGAGTGCGTAGCACCCCCTGGGGACGTGGCATGCGGTGGGTGGTGTGGTACAGGAGTCCATTCCTTTATGGTAAACCTGCCCCCTTCTCATCTCCTTCAGGTATTCCTGGTGCAGCCGGCGGCTGGTGGAAGAGCGGTACTCTTGGACCAGCCAGCTATCGCCGGCTGACCTAATCCCCTTGGATGTCTCTGCTGGTGCCGGCAGCTCCACCCAGCAGGACTGGAAGGAACAGTTAGTGGTGGGCCACAATGTTTCCTTTGACCGAGCCCATATCAGGGAGCAGTACCTGATTCAGGTAAGGTTTGTGGGAATGGCGGGCTTTGACACAGTTTGGGCCAAGAGCTCGGTCTCCGGGTCCTCTGGAAGAGCAGTCGGTGCTCTTAACCCCTGAGCATCTCTCCAGCCCCAGCACTGCTTTCTTGACCACTGTTCCCAGGGACTTTCGTTGACCAGCTGTTGGATCTCCAGAACAGACTTGAAACAATTTAGTGTGGTGTTGTAACTGTTGAGGCAGGTGACCCCTCTCTTCCTGAAGGTTGTCAGGAGTGCCGTCACAGCTGTGTTGGCATGGGACTGGGAGTTGTTCCAGAATAAGATGGCTCTGATCTTTTTTGGGGCATTTTAGAGCTTTTGAGGGCTTATAGCCTGGGCCACATCCTGCCTTATTCATTGATGGACAGTGTTATCTCCTTAACACCTCTAAGCCTCAGTTTCTCTTTCTGTGAAGAGAACTGACAGAAGCTCCCTCAGTGTACTTTTAGGAGCGTTTGAATAGCACATGTGTCAAGGCAATCAGAACTGCTGGTGTGTAGTAGTGTTAGTTCTTAGATTATAAAAACTGCTTTTTCTTTGAATCTTCCTAACAGCCTGAGGTGAAGGGCTGGGCAAGGAAGTAGTACCCCTGGCAGCACCCTTAGCCTGGCATTTAGGGCACTAGGCATGGACAGCCTTATTAACTTGTCAGGGACCACAGCTTGTGAGGGCTAGCACCAGGACCAGAGCTGGGGGTCTGGCCCATAGCTCTGAAGGTCTTGTTTAGCTCATCTGCCCAGAGTTGCCCAGAGGTGTTGCTGGAAGCTGGGAAGGACTTGTGCATTGGGACTGGGCCAGTTCTGCACATTCAGGAGTTGGGCAGGTCGCTCCCAGGTGCTGGGACAAGCGTGGAACTTCTGTTTTGTGTTGGAGGCTGTGTGCTGGGGGTAGAGGGTATGTGAGGAGCTACGTGGGGCTGGAGTCAACACCACGAGCAGTGGCTGGCTAGCCCCTCTGCTGCAGCCTCTCCTCTCCTGCCCTTCCCAGGGCTCCCGCATGCGCTTTCTGGACACTATGAGCATGCACATGGCCATCTCAGGGCTGAGCAGCTTCCAGCGCAGTCTGTGGATGGCAGCCAAGCAGGGCAAGCGGAAGACTGGGCACCCCACACACCGAGGTCAGAAGTCCCAGAGGAAAGCCAGTGGTCTAGAGGTGAGAGTGCACTTGGGACTGCCCCCAAAGGGATGCTTTGGATCCGGTCACTGGGCTACTTGTTGGGCTTAAGACCAAGCTGACCTCCCTTCGCTTTCTCAGGTTTCATCTTGGGACTGGATGAGCATCAGCAGCGCTAATAATCTTGCAGACGTGCACAGCCTTTATGTGGGGGGGCCTCCCTTAGAGAAGGAGCCTCGGGAACTGTTCGTCAAGGGCAGCATGAGAGATGTCCGAGAGAACTTCCAGGTATGGTGTTGGCACAGAGCTCCAGATAGATGGGCTGTGACTGACCTGCAGCTGGATTTGGGGAGGTACAGCTGTTGGATCTGCCCCTGAGACACGGCAGTGGTAGTAGGTGGTTGTCCCTGTTCACCCCACCCCACCCCACCAAGTTCCTGTCACCTTGTGCTAGGATCTGATGCAGTACTGTGCCCGTGATGTGTGGGCCACCTATGAGGTTTTCCAGCAGCAGCTGCCACTCTTCTTGGAGAGGTGAGGGGGAGCCAAGTGAAACCCCGGGGATGGGTAGGTCCTGGGACCCAATCCCCTTGTAATCAGGTGGGGCTGGTTCTTTCTCAGGCTGGTCACTTAGCTTCTGTAGGCTGAAAGAGTGGAGCCCCTCTGTTCAGTGGGGGCCATGTGGGCCCTGGACTCTGGGTTTCTGGAGTCCCAGGGGCTCGTCTCATGTGTGGTTCCAATTTTCTCTTTGTTTTTTAGTGAGTCTGATGATATGGTCAGTGATGATTGTTATATACCCAGGGTTCAAAGTGTGGCTGCTGCATCCTCACTGACCTTAGACAAGTAACTTGGTTTCTGTGAGCCTCGGTGTTTTCATCAAGACGTACACACAGATCTACTTCCCTCCTGGTTGTGAGGGCCATAGGCAGTCATTGGCATGTGTGGGATTGTTAGCACGGTGCCTGATGCTGACTTTTCACTCAGTGGCCCTCATTCTCTCCGCCCCCATCATTTTCATATCACCCCTGAAGAGGGGATGTTAGTTCCATGTTTCAGGTAAAGGAACTGAGGCCCTGAGAAGTCAGGTGACCAGCACAGGGCTCGGCAGCAGTAAAGCTGGGTTCGAGCCTGTCCCATTTTAGAGCTGTGCCACAAAGCTGGTTGGGTTGAGCTTGTCAAATTGTCTTAGGAATTGGGCCCAAGCCTTGTCTCCTGTGGTCATTTATGGCAGCCCTTGGTGTCTGTCCCTAAGGTGCCCCCACCCAGTGACTCTGGCTGGCATGCTCGAGATGGGTGTCTCCTACCTGCCGGTCAACCAGAACTGGGAGCGTTACCTGGAAGAGGCACAGGGCACATACGAGGAGCTCCAGTGGGAGATGAAGAAGTCGCTGATGGATCTGGCTAATGACGCTTGCCAGTTGCTCTCAGGAGAGAGGTAGTCAGGTCCTGGGTCAAGGCAGGGGACAGGCAGGTAGGAGGCTTGGATTTTAGCTCAGCCTTAACCCTTGCCTGGTGGACTGGCTCTACAGGTACAAAGAAGACCCTTGGCTCTGGGACCTGGAGTGGGATTTGCAGGAATTTAAGCAGAAAAAGGCAAGGAAGGTGAAGAAGCCAGCCTCAGCCAACAAGTTGCCCATCGAGGGAGCTGGGCCCTTTGGGGAACCCACGGAGCAGGAAGGTGGGAAGCTTAGGTGGGAGATGGGACAGGGTGATCTCTGGGACAGTCCTAGGACCCAGGGGCCCCTCCCTAGGAAGGGGTTGCTGTAGTCTTTCAGACCTGTGAGTCCCATCTGGTCCTAACCTCCTGACCCTGGCACAGATCCTGGACCACCCAGCGAAGAGGAGGAGCTTCAGCAAGATGTAGTAGCCCGCACCCGTTTACAGCAGCTGAAGAGCACCTTAGACCTCCTGCCTAAGCGACCCCAGCACCTTCCTGGACACCCCGGGTGAGACTGACTGTGTCTGGCATACAGAGACTGTCTTGCATGCTCCTCGGCACTCTTGGTCTGGGCCTCAGCGCGGTCTTGGACCTTGGTTGGTGTGCGTTCATTGCACTTTGCATTCTGCTCCGTTGTGTCTACCTGGATACATTCAGCACCGTGCATTGAGCCCCTGCTCCATATGCTGCCTGTGGCGGCTGTGGGGGCACAAATGGCACTCATCTCCCTTCGAGGGGCAGCAGGGGTACAGACCAGCCAGTGCAGCTGACCTGTAGTAAGACTTAAGAGCGTATAGTTGAGAGGCAGTTCTGTTGTGCCTGTGGAAATAAGGCAGTTTCCTTGAGGGGGCAGAGATGAGAAACAGGGCAGCTGTAGTGAAGTGTGGTGTAGCCTCACGGTACTCACGTGACCCTGGATGCAAATACCTTGGGTGCAGCTAGCCTCACCTGGTCTCAGACAGAGTTGTGTGGCTCCACAACAGCGGGGTTCTCGTGGGTAGGAAGGAAGATCTGTTTCTTCCTCTTAGAGGCTGCATGGGGGCTGGAAAGGAGCTTTGACATGTGGGCTTCACCTTCTGAGATAGCTTGAATAAGTCTAGGAGACACCAGATAGGTTCAGCCCCCCCCCCCCCCCAAAGGAGAGGACTGATAATCCTTGGTCTGAGTTGTCAGAAAGCCAGATAGGTTCAAACCCCCCAAAGGAGAGGACCGATAATCCTTGATCTGAGTTGTCAGAAAGCCAGATAGTTCAAACCCCCCAAAGGAGAGGACCGTAATCCTTGATCTGAGTTGTCAGAAAGCCTGGAGGCCTTGGAAGGTGGGTTGGGTTCATCGTGGAAGAGAGAGACACTTCCTTACTCCTCTGTGTGACACTTTTTCCCCGTCGGGGCAATAGGTGGTACCGGAAGCTCTGCCCTCGGCTAGATGACCCTGCATGGACTCCAGGCCCCAGCCTCCTCAGCCTGCAAATGCGGGTCACTCCTAAGCTCATGGCACTGACCTGGGATGGTTTTCCTCTACACTACTCAGACGCTCACGGTTGGGGCTACCTGGTGCCCGGGCGGCGGGATAACCTGGCTGAGCTGCCAGTGAGCCCCACTGCCGAGTCAGCTGGGCTAGCCTGCCCCTACAGGTAAGAGTCACATTCTGACTCCAGGGAGGAAGGAACTGGAACCCTCCCTTTACTAGAGTAAGCAAGGTCAGCTCGAGCTGTTAGTTCTTTTCCCGTGGGTTCTCCGACCCTCTGGACCTCAGAGCCTTGCTGTCAAGGCCCAGCGGCAGAGCTGCTTTCACAGGGAAGTCTAGGGTGTGGCCTGCAAAGGGCAGGCTTGCTGCTTTTCTGAGTAGAATCTGAGTGCTCTTATGTGCTGGACACTGTTACTAGCCAGTGCGAATCTCACTTGGCATCTAAGCAGCTCCATGAGAAACAATTCTTACTTTTATTTATGTTTGTTTTTGAGACATGGTTTCACTCTGAAACCTAGGCCAGCCTGGAATTCACTATGTAGCCTAGGCTGGCCTCAGTCTCAAGGCAATAATCTTGCCGTCAGCTTTTCTTTTTTTCTTTTTAAATTATCATTACTATTTTTATTTTTACTTATCTGTTTGTCTGCATGTATGTGCACCACATGTATGCCTGGTACGTGGCAGAGGTCAGAAAAGGGTGTCACCCACCATGCGGGTGCTGGGAACTGAACCTGTGTCCTCTGGAAGAGCAGCAGGTTAAGAGTGCTCTTAACCACTGAGCCAACTCTCTAGCCCCTTGCCTCAGCTTTTCAACTGCTGGAATTACAGGTGTGAGTTACCACACCTGGCTTTATTTATTTATTTTTAATTTTAGTTTTTTTAAATTTTATGGTGCTAGAGATTGAACTCTGACCTCATGCACAGGAGGCAAATGTCTTACCAGGCCTGGTATCCACATTTATAATTGACAAGGACCGAGAGAGGCTGCTTGACCTGCTGGAGGCCACAAACCCTGAACTTTGGACAGGCAGGTGTTTTGGAGAGGTCAAGGTATTTGAAGTGGCCCAGAGTCCTGGTTCCACAGGACAGCTAGAGTCAACTTGTCAAGCTTTCCAGATGGAAGGGACTGAGAAGGCCTTGCTCTGCTGAGCCCACACATGGTGAGCGGTGAACAGGAGCCAGCTCTGCAGGGCAGCCTTCAGTCTTGATTTCCCTGCTGCTTTGCTTCCAGAACTCTCGAGCATAGAGGAGCTTGGGTTTGAGTCAGACCAGTTATCACACCCCAGCCCGTCACCAGTGTGCTAAGTCATTTGGGCTGGCCATGCTCTTGTTTAAGATCCAGGGAAATTGCTGTCGCCTTCCTCAGAGCTGATGTGAGATCTGAACAAAGAGACCCATAGAACACCCCAGCTAGCTGCATGGCCTGAGCAGGTATCCAGTAATCCGCATTTATTTTCTCTGTCCAGGGCCATCGAATCCTTGTACAAGCAACACTGTCTTGAACAGGGGAAGCAGCAGTTGAAGACCCAGGAGACAGCGCTGGCTGAGGAGTTCTTAGTCACCGACAATAGTGCCATGTGGCAGACGGTGAGGGTGTGCTCTGAGCCTGAGCCTGTTGGGCGAGGAGTCTGTTTCCCTAGGAAAATGGGGCACCTTTGTGTGGGAGCCACTGGTTGCTCATCTTAGACTAGACTGGTCTGAGTTCTCTTGAGGGAAGGGCTCTTAGATTCAGGTCTACAGCTGCCAGCCTCTCTCACCCCTGGTTCCTGGGCCCATTCAGGCAGAAGAACTGGGCTGCTTAGATGTGGAGGCTGAGGCCAAGATGGAGAATTCATTGCTGGGTCAAACCTTAACTCTGGTGAGCAAGACACCTGCTTGGGTTTTGTGGGTGGGTAGTGGGTGACTGGGACTTCCTTTTGCTCACGAAGTTCTTTCCCACCAGAGTTCCCACTAGGTCTTGGGGGTTTGGAGATGCTGCCCTTATCCCCTCTGGTCCTGTAGGTGTAGGGAGATGGAGGAGGAAACCTATGACCTCATGCCTTCCTGTCACTTTGCAGTTTGCTTGCTCAGTTTCAGGCCCTTTTTCCCATCCCCCTACCTCCTGGCCCTTGCTGAATGCAGGTGCTGGAGCAGGGCCTGATCTGGGTGTGTGGCCCCCACAGCCTGCTGCTTGTGACCCCCAAACCAGCCAGCCCACTTACCACCATGGCAACGGACCTTATAATGATGTGGATATCCCTGGTTGCTGGTTTTTCAAGCTGCCTCACAAGGTATGTGCCCTGGTGTGTGCCTGCCTCGTGTTCTCTCTGCGGTTGAGGCCCACAGTAGGAGGTAGTGGTTGCTCAGACCAGGAGACTGCTCTTTGAGATTGACGGTAGTAGTGGGGCTGATTCTGATTTGGGACAAGTTCTGTCTCTAGTGCTTTGGTCTTCCTTCGAAAATTGAGTGGCGAGAGGCCTCCTGGTGGGATGAATTGACATGGACATCATTGTATCTGTCATCTGGTAGCTTCTGTTGGCTGTTGATACTACCTTTGTCTGATTATCGTTAGCATGTGTGGGTATGCACTTACATATGTGCAAGATACCAATGTGGCGTTGCCCCACTGCTGGGAGAAGGCCTGGCGCCTGTGTCGGTCCGCTGTCTGGTGGTCTGCCACCTGTCTCCAGCCCCTGCTCTCTTTGTCCTCTGCAGGATGGTAACAACTACAATGTGGGAAGTCCCTTTGCCAAAGACTTCCTGCCCAAGATGGAGGATGGCACCCTGCAGGCTGGCCCAGGAGGTGCCAGCGGACCCCGTGCCCTGGAAATAAACAAAATGATTTCTTTTTGGAGGAATGCTCATAAACGTATCAGGTGGGCCAAAGTTGGGTAGCTGGAGGCCTGGCTGTGTGGCTGGTCAGGGTCTGCAGCCCCAAGCCTCCTTCCCTCCCATTCTACTCTGGTGTCCTGACCTTGCCTGGGCTCCTCCAGAGGGGCAGCCTAGCTCGAGTTTGTCCGGGTGACGTGGCTCTTGGGCATGTTTCTCCTGCTCCAACTTCAGTCTCTTTGTTTAGGTAGAGTGGCATGGTAGGACTTTGATGGCTCATCCCAACTCCCACGAAATCCCCTAACTTAACTGCTGGAGCCACGGGCTGTCAATAAAGGCCTTGGAGGGCTGGTTATCTGTAACCTGTATTAGGGATTGAGAGTGGAAGCCTTCTGCAGTGGCAAATGAGTTCATCCCAAAGGTCGTTTCCAGATGGTTGTGATCACAGCCTTTTGTGAGGGGGTTGGTAGTCTGCCCTGATTGCAGAGAGGCAGTGGGTACCAGGGAGAGAGAGTCAGAAGCTGCCTTGGAAGCCTGACCACTTCCTAGATTCTTCTGTGAGGCCCGGAGCCTCCTGTAGGTCCAGGCTTTGGCTGAGCCAGAGCCCACCTGAGGAAGTTTACTTGCTCAGAAGAGTAAGTAAAGAGAGAAGAGAGTTGATGCCAGGCCTCCAGGGGACGCGGTGGTCAGGGACATGTGCTGGTGACAGCACCCTGAGGTGGGTCCTGCTTGTGTGGCTCTGCTGAGCTTCAGCCTTCTTGTCCTACAGCTCCCAGATGGTGGTGTGGCTCCCCAGGTCAGCCCTGCCGCGTGCCGTGACCAGGTATGGCCTGCTGAGTGCTCGTGGGGAGAGAACTGAGTGGTGGGGTCTCGGGGCACATGCTGACACTCCTGGGTCTCCATCCCAGGCACCCTGACTTCGATGAAGAAGGCCGCTATGGTGCCATCCTGCCCCAGGTGGTGACTGCTGGGACCATCACTCGCCGAGCTGTGGAGCCCACGTGGCTCACTGCCAGCAACGCCCGGGTACGCGTCCTCTCTGTTCCTGGCTTCTGTTCTGTTTCCTCTCTTGGGTCTCAGAGCCTTTGGAGGTCTAGAAAGGGACATGGGGAGGAAACCAAGTCTTGGTTGCACAGGGCTCTGGTTGAAATCTGACTTCATGTCATTGATTCCCTTTGACGAATGTGTTTTAGGTGCCTGCTGCTGGCCAGGTAGTGCCAGACATAGTGGCCACGGCTATCGTGGAATTTAGATGAGCCAAGTTGGGGTGCTGGCACACTGTTTCGTAGGGTTTCTTCATTTTCTAGCCTGCTGCTGGCAGGGGCCGTCTGCACAAAGTCTGGAGTAGTGCTGTGTGGCATTCTCCAGTCTTCCCCCGGGAAAGATCCAGTACTTTGTCAGCCCTGGGCCTAGGAATCTAGGGTAGCAGTTGCCTTGGGCTTCTGGGTGGGCCTGACCCCACTCTCCCTGCAGCCTGACCGAGTAGGCAGTGAACTGAAAGCCATGGTTCAGGCTCCCCCTGGCTATGTCCTCGTGGGTGCTGATGTGGACTCACAGGAGCTGTGGATTGCAGCTGTGCTTGGAGATGCTCACTTTGCTGGGATGCATGGTAAGCAGGACCTGTGGCTTGGGCAGGGGGGAGGCGGCAGGGCCAAACATTGCTGAGCTGCTCCTCCTCTGTCCTCCAGGCTGCACAGCCTTTGGCTGGATGACTCTGCAGGGCAGGAAGAGCAGGGGCACCGATCTGCACAGTAAGACAGCCGCCACTGTAGGCATCAGCCGAGAGCATGCCAAAGTCTTCAACTACGGCCGGATCTATGGGGCGGGGCAGGCCTTTGCCGAGCGCCTGCTGATGCAGTTCAACCACAGGCTCACAAGACAGGAGGCAGCTGAGAAGGCCCAGCAGATGTACGCTGTCACAAAGGGCCTCCGCCGGTGAGGCCCCTCCCACCACGCTAGCATCCGGGACCGAAGGCCTGCCTGCTTTATGGCTCTCCTCTCCCTCTAAACCTAGCTGCAGGATGGATTATCGTTGAAGTTGTAACATTGTCTTTATAGCGTTGGTATTTCCTCACAGGGCAAAGCTGTACTTAGAGCATATTGTCATCAGTGGTCATCCATGGCTATTATTAGGACACATCCACAGTAGCTTAGGGGTCTGTCTTAGGGTTTCTATTGCTGCGATGAAACGCCATGACCAAAAAGCCAGTTGGGGAGGAAAGGGTTTATTTGGCTTATACTTCCACATTGCTGTTCATCACTGAAGGAAGTCAGGGCAGGAACTCAAACAGGGCAGGGACCTGGAGGCAGGAGCTGATGCAGAGACCATGGAGGGATGCTGCTTACTGGCTTCTTCCCCATGGCTTGCTCAGCCTGATTTCTTACAGAACCCTGGACTATTAGCCCAGGGATGGTACCACCCAAATGGCCCTGGGCCCTCCATCAATCACTACTTGAGAAAATGCCTTCCAGCTGGATCTCATGGGGGCATTTCCTCAACTGAGACTCCTTTCTCTCTGATGACTCTAGCTTCTGTCAAGTTGGCACACAAACCAGCCAGGACAGGTCCTATGCTCATCGCTGTAGGAACAAGAGTGAGCAGAGAGAAGGTAGGAGCTGAGGGAATAGAAGTATGCAAAACCAGAGTGCAGGTTCGTCCTGACAAGAGAGAGCCTTCCAGTTTACTCAGACAGACCGTTTTCTCCAGCAGTGCTACGTGCTGTGTGCTTTTGTGGCCTTTTGGTAGGCTCACGTGCAGAGGAGAGTAGCAGGACAGTGGCATTTTTTTAGGTACACTGTGTAGTGTCCCCATTTAGATAGCTTAACTGGAAACTGTCATAGTTAGGTTTTTTAGATAGCTTATTAACCGGAAACTGTCGTAGTTAGGTTTTTTAGATAGCTTATTAACTGGAAACTGTCTTAGTTAGGTTTTTTTAGATAGCTTATTAACCGTGGAAACTGTCGTAGTTAGGTTTCTGTTTCTGTGATTAACACAATGACCAAAAGCAACTTGGGGAGGAATGGGTTTATTTCATCTTACAACTCAACGCTCAGGTTCCACTCCATCACTGAGGGAAACAGGCAGCAACTGAAGCGCAGAGGCCATGGAGGAATACTGTTTACTGACTTGCTAAGCCTGCTTTCTTGTATACTTTGGGATTACCCGCCTGGGGTGGGACCTCCCACAGTGGCCTGTATCCTCCCACAATTCATTAATCAAACAACAACAACAACAAAACACAAGGCACCACAAACTGCAGGTAGGCCAATGCAATGAAGGCATTTTTCTCAGTTGAGGTTCCCTCTTCCCGGATGACTAGTTTTTTATCAACTTGCTACAAGCTGGTCAGCACGCTCACTCTGAGAGACTGACGTAGGGTGGAGTGGTGACTGTTGGAATCGATCTGACGTTGACGTTGAGAGCACGTGGACCATGTCCTGAAGGAGGACAGTGATGAGAAAGGAGGTGGCCCTCAGTCGTAGAAGGGAAGACATCGGAAGAATTTGAACTGCAGCCCTACATGGTGGGGAAGCCCCGATGCTCCTTCCCATAGGTTCTGGACCCCTTAGGAGCCTGGGGCAGTAGGCGTTAAGAAGCTGGGCTTGGCTGGCTTGTTTTTGGCTTCTCCGGGTTCCTTCTCCCCTTTAGGGGTTACTGTACTGTTGTTGCTCACCGGGCAGTTCATGTCAAGCACACACTGACAGTATGACCAGGATGGCTTGTGTTGGAGTCTGCCCTTTACTGGGCTAACACGATACAGCCCAGGCCTCTGGGAACACAGAAGCCCGAATTTCTGGGTTAGGCCCTTGCTAACTGGCGACCCCAGCAAGCCTAGCTCAGCCTCTTTGGGCCTGTTTTCCCTGCTGAAGTTAGCCTTGGCGGGGAAGCATGACCAGGGACTGTGTGGGAAATGGAGTGTGGGTGTGCCACAGGTGGCCATTTGATGAGAATGACACGGAGCTGCTGCCCCCAGGTATCGGCTCTCAGATGACGGTGAATGGCTGGTGAGACAGTTGGACCTCCCTGTGGACAGGACAGAGGATGGCCGCGTTTCCCTGCAGGATCTTCGAAAGATCCGGAGAGAAGCCTCAAGGAAGTGAGAACCTTTTGTGTTCAGGACGCAGGGACTGGTGTGGGCTGCCCCCAAAGGCTGACACACTTCAAATTTTAGCACTGAGACGCTAACAGACAAAGCCTGACCTCATGGTGTCTGTTCCCCTAGGTCACGCTGGAAGAAGTGGGAGGTGGCTGCTGAACGGTCATGGACAGGGGGCACAGAGTCGGAAATGTTTAACAAGCTGGAGAGCATTGCCATGTCTGATACACCACGGACCCCAGTGCTAGGCTGCTGCATCAGCAGAGCCCTGGAGCCCTCGGTTGTCCGGGGAGAGGTGAGGGATCTCGGCATCCTTAGAGCGTGGAGAGAAGGGGCAGGGGGAGGCAGGGTCTCTGGACTAGAGCAAACTGGTAAGTGCATGTTCCCCACTGATTGATGTCCGCCTGTCCGCCTTAGTTTATGACCAGTCGTGTGAACTGGGTGGTACAGAGCTCTGCTGTGGACTACTTACACCTCATGCTTGTGGCCATGAAGTGGCTGTTTGAGGAATTTGCCATTGACGGACGCTTCTGCATCAGCATCCACGATGAGGTTCGCTACCTGGTGCGGGAGGAGGACCGTTACCGCGCCGCCCTGGCGCTGCAGATCACCAACCTCCTGACCAGGTGGGTGGGCCCTGGGGCCCACTGAGCAGGTCTGGGTGTCAGCTCCCCTTCCTCATTTTAAAGTTTGTGGAACTCCTAAAAAGGACCTCAACTTTTCAAAAGGATTTGTTGGGTCTGAAAGTGGCATGTGTCAGTAACTACCATTCAGGTGGTGGCAAGGCCAAGGGAGTTGTTATTGCTCCCCTAGTAATATGCCTGGAATCAATGACAGAAGACGGTTCAACTCAGAAAGTGAGATGTTCATCTTTTTTCTCCCCCAAATATTTAAAGTGCCTGAGGTGTTATTCTGCTAACAGGAAACCTCTTTAATGAGGAAATTCAAATACAACTTAGAAAACATGTTTTATGTAGTATTGAGTTTATTTTCTTTGTTTTTTTGAGACAGGGTATTTATGTACTCCTTGCTGTCCTGGAACTCTAATATAGACCAGGCTGGCCTTGAACTCAGAGATCTGCCTGCCTCTGCCTCCCAAGTGGTGGGATTAAAGGTGTGCGCCACCATGCCTGTTGAATTTTATTTTCTTAAACTAAAAATCCTAGTTCATGTGGATGAGTTAAATACTACTATTTCATATTGATCTACCACCCAGAACCAATCTGGAAACAGTGATCTATCTTGAGAAATGGGTAAATAACAAATTTACAGTTCAGCATTGTTATCCATGCTCTCTTCTGGGCTTGGGTGGTGGTTATGTTTTAAAGTCAGCATTTATTTTTCATATTTGGGTCCAGTAATTGAAATCAATTTTTAGTATCAATGAAGTATTCCAAACTGGACAAGTGTGTTGTATTTTAGTATCTCAGTCTCAAGAGGTACTCAGCTGAACATGGAGGTACTCAGCCTGCCTCCACTCTCACGCTTCTGCTAAGTGTGGGTGGAGAAACCCTGCTCTGTGGGAGCTCTGGTCACGCCTCCTGGAGCCAGGGGGAGCCTGTATTCACAGCAGGGCATGGCTGTGAGCAGACGGGTCTCTTTCAGGTGCATGTTTGCCTACAAGCTGGGTCTGAAGGATCTGCCCCAGTCAGTGGCCTTCTTCAGTGCGGTAGACATTGACCAGTGCCTCAGGAAGGAAGTGACCATGGACTGTAAAACTCCTTCTAACCCAACTGGGATGGAAAGGAGATACGGGATTCCCCAGGGTGAGCACAGTCTTTGTTCCTCATATACATAGAATGGGGGGTGGCTTAGAACTTTGGGGCCCTGGGGAAGAAATCCACTTTTAACGTGTGCCATATTCTAAAGTGGAGGTGATATTCAAATCACAAAGGGAGCTGTTGCAGAAACTGGTTCATAGGAAATGAAGAAGATGCTAGAATTCCAAATATTCCATCTATAATGACCCATTTTCAAAACTACACCAGAAAATTTTAAAGATTTATTATATAAGTCAAAGTGCATTCTGAGATGGAAAAAATATGTCTGCTGAAAAAAAATGCCAGAGTGAGTCAGAAAACTTAGGACAAATTGCCATTTGTGGCAGTTACTCTCGATGGTCCCACCCACTGTCTTTTTGACCCTAACATTCACCTTCTCATTTCAGAGCTCAGTCATAGCTTTTCTGGAGGCATCCTAACCAGTTCCCGCTGTCTTGCAGGTGAAGCGCTGGACATTTACCAGATCATTGAACTCACCAAAGGCTCCTTGGAGAAACGAAGCCAGCCTGGACCCTAGCTCCATCTGGAGGCTCTGTATTTGCTCCTGTGGAGCTTCGTCCGAGTGGTGCAGGCTCCTAAACTCAGGCTTTCAGATGTGCTTTGGAAAAGGGCGTGCCTAGGCAGCCATTTTTCTGTAGCAGGACCTGCCCCGAAGACTCCTTCTAACTGAAGGCACAGTTCGGTGGGTTGACCAGGACGCCAACATCAGTGCAGGCTGTATGACAAGGGGTACTGTTGGGCACAAATGAAGCAGATACCCCAAAGGTCACATTAACTCAGGCATATCTTCCTTTTCTTCTTGGCTGGTTCTCTGTCCTGCTCCATGTGTGCTGGTGCAGTGCCCTAGAGGGGAGAATAGAGTGCTAAGGTGATGGGAATAAAGACAAACACCAAACAAAACTCCTGTCCTGGTCATGCTTTCCTCTCCGCCTCCCACGTGGCTATTTAGAACCCTCCATCCTGAATGTAGGAGGCCAGGACTCCAGCATCACAGTGTTCCATATGACCTTTCCACGGAGACAGGAGTTTGATGATCTAAAGAATTTAGGATCGAATTTTCTGGTAAGGCAGAAATCCAGGTTATTTCACATAAACTTCTAATTTTGAATGAGTCTAGGCTACAGATGTTACTTCTGGCTTCCAAAAGGCAATGAAACTGGGTTCAGATAATGAAATGGAGAATCTCACCTAAGATTCAGGATGGGTCTACCTTGAGGGAGAGTGTCAAAACCAGCCAGAATGCTGTAGAAACAGGACCCTAGGGGAGGGCAGTTTGTCTGCCACTTTCCTAGACACATGTACCAAATACACGGAAGTAGGCACCGACCTCTTCATTTTCATCTTCCCCATCCTCTCGAAGAACCATGTCTAGGATGTTGCCTTTGATCTTGAAGTCCCGAGAAGTACTTAGCTTCATGTACTGCATCAGGTTTACCTGGGACAGACAGGCTTATAAACTCGGGCACTTACATGGGGACAGCTTAACACACTTGAGTCCATGGGGTCAGAAATGGCGACCCCTGCTGTGCTGCCTGCCTTGGCTTGCCAGGCCCCTTCACAGGAAAGGGGAGTGGTAACTGTTTACCTTGGACTTCTTAGACAGCTGGATTAGAAACTTCTCATACTGTTCAATGGCAAAGATGAGGTTAGGGATTGGCTTGGTTTCA
Organism: Peromyscus aztecus; assembly: GCA_902168405.1. Classification (NCBI taxonomy): domain Eukaryota; kingdom Metazoa; phylum Chordata; class Mammalia; order Rodentia; family Cricetidae; genus Peromyscus; species Peromyscus aztecus. Next base: position 58,947 of record CABHPQ010001377.1, on the reverse strand, counting down.
CGAAGAACTTTGGCCTACGGGCAAAAGGACATTAAGACTTCTAGTTCAAGTTCAATAGCTTTTGAAGTTTTCCTGTAGTGTCTTAAAAGAAGAACCCACTGTGGCACTTGCTCTTGTTTCTTTCTGACTGGTGAATGCACTTGCATTGCTGGGATTATTCCCTCGAATGAGGAGCCTGTCACTCAAGCTGGCTTCCTCCTGAATTCCGGGATTACACGCTTGTGCGACCGATCCTGATGACACCATCCCACTTTTAAAATACCCGGAGACAGCTCTCTAGCTGCACATTGAGACCTTCTGCCCAGTGTTCTCCTGAATGATATATACTGTGACTTACTTAGCTGGTCCTTTTGACATTAGGTATTTCCAGTATTTCCCTTTAATGAACAGTGGTGAGGACGAGCCTGTACCTGGGCCTTTCTATATCCTAAAAGGAATTGTTACAGCCGTATTTCCTAAAATATAGTAGCTTTGCTGCATTCACCAATTCTTAGATTTTTTATTTTTTGGTTTTGGTTTTTCAAAACAGGGTTTCTCTGTGTAGCCCTCCCTGCCTGTCCTCAAACTCAAGAGATCTGGCAGTAGCACCACCACCACCTGGCTAATTCTTAGATCCTTTACAGAATACCTTTCACATTCTTGCTTTTCCTAAAAACAACTTTAATGTCCAAGAACTAAGTAAGGCCTCCTGGCTCTGAACAGCCAGGTAAGCAGCTTACCATGATGGTACCCACTGCAGCCTTCTCCTTCTCGGTGCACTTTGGGGTGTTACTTCTCTTATTCTAAAGAAACAGAAACACTGTCTCAGTCCTCAAGATTCCTCTGTAGACTGCAAGCTATCGGGGAAGCAGAAAAACGGATGCAGCATAGCCCCTTGGATGCCTGCCTCTGGGGTATGCTCTTGGAGGTACCATATAGAATTTGAGGGCAGGAGAACCACTATTGTATTAAGCTAGTTAGACACAGATAAACAGTTAAATGGATACTGTCAGGGTGGTAGCAAGAACAGGCATTTTCCTGCTGGGTGGCTGACTAAAAGGCTGTGCAGATACAGTCAGTCTTCTTAGATGTAATCTTATGCACAGTATAGTTACCATGCTTGGGAAGTGTGGAAAGGGTCACAGGGATACTTCCTGAGTTGAAGATTAGTGTGTAAGGCTCCTGGACAGAAAGGAGGAATCTGGTATTGATGCACACCTTTAATCCCAGTACTCAAGAGGCAGAGAGGCGGGTGGGTCTTGAATTTGAGGCCAGTCTTCCAGGACAGTCAGATCTACATAGTAAAACCCTGCCCGAAACAACAGTCAACAACAAAATAGTAACGGGACAAAAGGAAATCAAGACCTAAGTGGGGGGAGATGGAAAAAACACCCAGTGTCAGTGGAACAGGACCTTCATCTCAAAAGGAGGCCTTGCCTCCCAGCAAAGGAGCAGGGCAGGAAGAGTTTTCTAAAGGCACAGGGAACCAGAGAGAAACGAGCAGGTGGGTAGATCCTCACTCTGATCTGAAAGATTCCCAGGCACTGGTATGAGGAAGTTAAAATCCTGGAAAACAGGTCGAGTAGAGAAGGAAAGCAGTCCTGGATAGACTTCTGAGCACATGGGAAGTGAGCCGCCATCTTCTCAGGCTTGTAGCCAAAGTGGCACTCTACTGAGACTGAAGTAAACCCTGTGCACTGTCCATAACTACTGACTAAAACAAGAGCCAGACTTACAGCCAGGAAAAAGAAAACAAATCAGAGGCAGAACCATCCTTAGGTGCGCGCAGTTCTGAGCGGAATGCTAACGCGTTTGCAACGCTGCTTTTCACTGCCCCCCCGCCAAGGTCCCAGGCAGTGAGTGCACACGAAATGCACCTTTGTATAATCTTAGGAAAGTCTCAGAAGGTCCCCAGGTCAACCAATAGCAAATGATTCTAGAGCAGGGGGCTGACAAACCATGCCCAAACCAGCTAGTCCACTACCTGTTTGGAGTAACATTTAAAAAGGGAACATAGCCATATACATTGATTTATGTACTCCAGCTGTTTTTACAACAGGAGAGCTGCGTGGGCATGACGGCTCACAGAGCCTGTGACATTCACTAGTTGGTCCTGTACTATGGAAAATTTGCTGGCCCCCACTGCAGAATCACACTAGCTGGGGGTCAAGCCTCGTTCTGGCTTTTACAAGCTGTTCTCAACCATTCAGTCAACCCCCAATATAAAGTATATTGAAGACAAAAGCTGATGTATAAAAAGAATGGTACCTACCGGGTAAGGGCTTTGTGGCAGCTACCCTAAAAAAGTAAGACTGGGGTTCCAGTAAAGGACGGTGACAGAGTCTGACCACAGTGTTTGAAGCTACAGCTATTCTGCCCAGTAATGGTTCTTACAAAAGTTTGGTAGGTTTGAAAAGCACTACTGAACATACAGTTGGGACTCTCAGAACCTTTAAAATGCTAGTAAACCAACATGACATATGTTCTCTTAAGACAGGGAACATGTAAGGAGTTTGCCTAGGATCTCCTTTTAGAGGCTGTCTCAGTCTTTAAGGATGCTTCAGGAAATCTGTGTGGCTATATAAACACTAAGAATGATATACAAGGCATGGTGGCACACGCCTTTAATCCCAGCACTTGGGAGTTCAAGGCCAGCCTGGTCTACAGAGTGAGTTCCAGGACAGGACAGCCAGGGCTACACAGAGAAATCCTATCTCAAAAAACAACAAAAAAGCGGGGAATGGTAGCTTTAACCCCGATACTGGGGAGGCAGAGGCAGGAGGAGCTTTAGGAGTTCAAAACCTCATCTAGCCAGGCTAGCCAGGGCTGCAAAGTGAGACCCTGCCTCAAAAGAGGGAGACAACGAAGCTGGTTATGACAATATGCTTATAATCCCAGAACTTGAGCTGAGCAGGTGGATCTCAAGTCCAAGGCTAGCCTGCACTACACTCGAGGACTGTCTCAAAAGCAAAACTGAAAAGATGGGGGGAATTCAAAACCTCAGTTTAGGAATGGATGGATATATCCTACAGAGACAGAAGAGATTTGAAAGAATGGCATCCACATGAAAATATACCAAGTTTGAAGTTTGAGAGGGCATGCCTGCAAGCATTTCAGAGAAAAAGATCAGGAGTAAATTTCTTGCCCAGAGTAGGGAAGCTGGGTGTGACAGTGCACCCCTGTGATTCCTGGGCAGATAGAAGCAGGAAGATGAGGAGTTCAAAGCCAGCCTGGGCTGTACCATACATGGAGGCAAACAGAAAATAAATACACATAAAATAAAAAGATCTCCAATCCCTGAATCTATACATTAGAAAAGGAGTCTGGACACAGGATCCAACAAGCCGCTCTCCTCCACCTCTCTCAAGTGCAGCTACGCCTACAACCCCGCCACCCGATTCCAGTCCCCCAAGTGTTGGCTGCTGTTATTGAAAAGAGTCCTGATGCCTGGACTTGTAGTCACCCAGAATGGACCCAGGCTGCCTTTGGTCCATTCCACACAAGCAGAGCAAATGCTTCCTATCTCTAAAGGTGGTCTCCTTGGTGTATCAAGGTCTGTAAAGCTCTCTGGTCTTGCTTTGTTCACATGGGCACCTCTGACTGACATGCGGGAGAGCTGCGTACACTCCGCCCAGGTGGCCAAGCAGCTCCTGGGACAAAGCAATGTAGCTCTTTTTCTTTTTTTAAAGATTTATTTTTATTATTTTAAATATTCTCATATTCCCTCTCCCAAAGAAGTCAGAATCAGAAGTCTTGGATCTCCTGGAGCTCAAGTTACAGGCAGTTGTGAACCACCTGATGTGGGTGCTGGAAACCTAACCTGGGTCTTTCCAAGAGTGCTCCAAACTCCTAGTCACGGGCTCATGGCTCCAGCCCTCCATCCTGCCCTTTCCTGAAGATTATTTTGGTACACCCTCCAAATCACTTACTTGTACGTAAGAAATGAAGGAGTAACACACGGGAGTCAGGTGAGAGCCGGTCAGCTTCACCTGTGGCAAGCAGAGAGACGTGCAGGTAACCGGAGCAGTCAAATGTCCCCCCGACCTTAGGAAAGCCGATCTCAACTCACCAACTTTTCCACAGTGTTTGGGATTCCTCTGGAGCCCTGACACACCTGGAGATACTAACCAAGAATTCCTAGGTTAGCCAGCAGCCATGGAGTGTGTCTCCCTGCCCTGACTACAGAGGAAAGGGAACATTCACAGCAAAGCCAGACACAAAGCTTCCCAAGCGGACAGCAATGGGTTTGTTTCTGACTTGAGCAGCTCAATGCTTTAAGACTCCTTCAGGCAGAGTACCTCCATCTGGGAGATAAATCTGTCCTCTTACATTGCCAGTAAAGACAGGCTCCCGGCATCTCCACCACAGTAGCTTAGCAGCCACAGCAGGTGACTGGAGACGCATGTCCCAGGGATGACCACACACTGCCTGTGTTGTCTATGCCTAAGTACTTAGTCTAGATCACTTACAGAATATAAACTACCTAGTTCCCATCACCTTCTGAATTCACCGAGGACCAGAGAGGTACATGTTCATTCTCCGTCGGAGGTGAAACCCACTATGCCCAGCAAAGCTGATTTTGCTTACACCAAGGATTTCTCCCCTGACCTGTGGAGAACCCTACTAACTACGGATCACATGAGAACGAAACTGTGATGACAGTGTGGTGAGAGCTGTGTTCCGAGGCACTCCGCACCTGGTCAGTGGGGACAAGACGGGGTGGACCTGGTTATCTTCCAAACACTCACGTATTTGACAAACGCTGTTAGGGTGCTGTATATTTTGGACAGGTCCTTTAATAAAGTGTCCACGCAGCTGCCTGAGGGCAGGGCTGTCTGCACTAGTTCATGGAAGAATGTAACCAGTGTTCCCAGCTGCATGATGATGGCTTTCTCAATGAGAAGGTTCGGTGGGAGTGCTTGAGAGGAGGCATCTTCTGGAGAGAGACGAAAGTGATGCCGTTCAGTCTTATTTTCTAGTCCACAGCGAAGGAGAATTAAACCACCCCAGGAAAATGGGTTCACGGCATTTATACTTTGGTGGACTTGGCCGGCATTACGATCCCTATCTGCAGTCATTTCGTCTGACACAGTTTCTTGGTTCACCGAACCCTTAATCTTGGTGATCAACCAGTCCACTTCTTCCAGGACTTTCTCAGCCTGACTCAGAACAAGTAACTGTGAAAAGAAAAGAAAAGACTGTGTGATATGGTTCACATCGCTGGGGCAGTACCAAGCATCGCTTCCACAGGGACCTTACAGGCCCGAGGACAGGAGGCACTGTAACGACCCCAGCTGGAGTGCGGTAGAAGGGGCGGCCAGGGCTGTTTCCCATGGATCCCATCAACACTTACACAGACAGTGGGGGCAGCTGTTCTCACATTCACCATAGCAAAGTGGTTTGTTTTCTCTATCTCTACGTCCTGGAAAGGAAGAGAGGCCAGCCCTGAGACCAGTAGGCCTTGACCACTCCCCACACGGGACGCCACCCTATAGCTGCGGTGGCTACCTGGTCTATGTCTCCCAGCTGCCCATGGATATCCTGGGACAAGTCACGAAGCAGGGTGACAGGACTCTTATACAAGACGTGCAGGCTGAAGAACAGGTTCATCAGACTCTTGCAAAATGAGGCATCCTCTAGGAGCAGTAAGGAAGGCAAGTTTGATACACTTGTTAACAGCTTTTGCAGACTAGACAGGCTGGTGAGGGTGTAGAGGGAATCCCTCTCTAACAGGTTTTGGTGATGGTGATTCTGTATAAAGCCCGGGAAGTGAAGCAGGAAACTCACCCTGGCTGTGTTCCTTGCAAATCTTAGCCGTCCAGGATAACATCTGCATAAACTAAACAAAAGACCTTCAGTGGTTAAAGAAAAAGGTGCTGGTGTGGTGGCACTTGGGAGGAAGAAGCAGGCAGATCTCTGTGAGTTGGAGGCCAGCCCAATCTACATACTGGGTTCCAGGCTGGCCAGGGCTACAAAGTCAGACCCTGTCTTTTTTTTTCTATAAAAATAAATAAACAAATAAGAAAGAAAAACAAAACAAAATGAAACTTTTTTTTTTTTTGTCAGAAGATCCTTAGACCTTTCCAGGCCTAGCAAATCACCCATGAAACTGTGCCTGGATGTAATCGGTTACATAAGAACAGCATAAAAATGAGTGCTTAGTGATGAGAAGGAGCCACACATCTCACAGCACATGGCTGGACACTCAATGTCTCTGTCATTAAGGGCTAAGTGTCCTGAGTCTGGATCCAAGTTCTCATCTCTGAGCTTCCTCTGCTGCTACCATGGGAGTCCGGGGCTAAACATCCTATGTCCTGACACTTCAGATATTTTACAGGTCATCTGGCTAACAGAGAGGTGTGGGAGAAGATCTTGGCTATAAAAACAGAAGAGAAAGGGGAGGGGGGTCGGAAGAAGAAATATGTACATACAAACACACACACACAGACTTTTCTTAGGCAAAGGGGACGAGGTTTTAGGGTAACAGGAATCTGAAACAGGCTTGCAGGCAGTTAAGTACAGACGACTGAAGACTTTGGTTTGTTGAGGGGAAAAGGTCAATTATGAGGTCGGTAACTAAAAGGTCAATCGGTCAATAACTAAAGGTCTCTATGAACTGATAGTAAAAGGCTTCCAGAACCCATTCCCAGGGAGTAACTAGGATGCAGAAGCACTCTCCTGCGGTGAGATGCTGGGTCTAGGGTAAGAATCGATATTTGTATTTGCTTCCATAGGAAACTCTTGAAAGACTCAGACAAGATTAAGTGTTTGCTTATTTAAGAAGACGACGTGGAGGGGATGGGAAGGGGAGACTAGAGACGGTAAACACTGTTATAGCTCCTCATTTTCAAACTACAGAACTTTATTACCCACTCAAAACTCAACTAAAATTATCAACAACAAAACTTTGATAGAACTAGGGACGTAGGTCAGTTGTGAAGAGCGCCTCTGCCACATGCCTGTAACACTGGCACCTGGGAGGGTGGGGGCAGAAAGCTCTGCGTGAAGGAAGGGCACCAGCCCGCTGGTGGCTCTGGCAGGCCTTGCCCTTCCCCCCATTCCCTCACCTTGCTAAAGCTGTTAGATTCCGTTCCTGAAGCTAGCCACCAAGGTCTGTTCCCTTATTTGGCCACCTCCTGAGGCTGACTACTGAAGTCCAGATATCAGTATTAAAGTCCAGCAATCAGAAACCCTTCCTTATCACCTAATTAACATGCCCAATTAAAATAAAACACCTCCCCCTAACCTGAGGTTCTCCCCCTTACCTTTCTAGACCGTCGTTTTCCTGTGTCATGTCTGTCTCCTCTATCCAGAGGCAGACCTTTGTCCCTTTAGGACAAATACCCCTGGGCCCTTTCCCTGGTCCCCTTCCCCTTCCCCCTCACCCCCTCTCTCTCTTACCACCACATCCTGGCCCGTTCTAACACAACCTCCCCTTTTTCTCCTCTTAAAAATGACACCTGATGGTCATTTGCTGCTGTTTTTCTGAGTCAGAAAGCAGTCACTTTAACTTTTCTTTCCTGTTTAACAAAGGATCTCTGTGAAAACAGGTGTTTGGGTGTGGCTTGCGCCTAATCTGGGGCCGGGGAAGGAGCCCCTGCTGTGCTGCGGGGGGGGGGGGGGGTCCTCCTTCAACGTGTTCTATTTGGGCTTCTTTTGCTGTAGAAAACACTCTGGCTGAAAGCACCTTGAGGAGAAAGGGTTTTGTTTGGGTTTGGTTTAGTTTGACAGCCCACAGCCCATCACTGAGGAACTCAAAGCAGAACTCTGGAGGCAGGAATTGAGGCAAAGACCATGGAGGGGTGCTGCTCACTGGCTATCTCCCCATGGCTTTGCTCAGCCTGCTGTCTTATAGGACCCAGGACCACCTGCCCGGGGTGGCCCCACCCACAGTGCAGAGACTCACACACACCAATCCTTAACCAAGACCTGCCTAGAGGCGACCTGATGGAGGCAATCCCTCACTCCAGATGACTCTAGTGTGTGTCACGTTAACAAAAAGCTAGCCAGCGCAGTTATCCTTGGGAACATAGCGAGTTCACAGCCAGACTGGGCTATGTGGCACCCTGTCTCAAAAACAAACAAAAAACATAAGAAAATTAGATATAATCTGAAGGGGTCTTTCCAAAACTCATTTATTTTTTTCCTCAAACTCCCCCAACCACACAGTTCTGTTTCTTTACCAGTTAAGTAGCTGCATGAAGGAATGAAGCTACTTCAGCATGGCTGAGCTGTAGCTGGGGTGGAGAGGAAAGGGAGCTCTTCCCAGGCTAACCTGGATCTAGGACATTAGGGTCTGTCCTCCAGTGCTCAAACACCCCCCACCACAGGTGACAGTCTCTCAGGGAACAGCAGTTCCTGGAGGCAAGACCCCACATGAGGAGCCTTGCGTCCCTTGGGCTTCAACAGCACAGGGTAGATAGGGATGGATTGCTAGCTCCTATGGATCCTTTCCTGTCCTCTGGAGCGATTACTGTTGGATTGAACAGACCCACCAATGGCCCTTCTCTCATCCTCTTTATGTGTGAATGCTCACATGGACGGGCAGTCTAAGTATATGCACATATACCTACACATACAGACACACCATCCATCTCTGCAGGGGTTTCTGCTGTGGGATTGTGGCCACGCTCGCTGACTTATCATTGGTTAAATTTCTCCTCAAACTGTTGTTTCCCTACGAACTCCAATCGCTGAACTTCAGCTGCCTTCACAATTAAAGCTCTGTCATTTCAGAAAAGGCAAAAACACCAGAAGTATAAGGTCCGGGAAAGAAGCGTGTTAAAAAGGCTGTGGGCACCAAAGACAAACCTGTCTGACAGAAACTGTCCGTAGTCGACAAACAAAGCCAGTATGTTCCTGACCTTATGTGGTTGCATGTGCTCTGACAGAGACAACTACAGGAAAAGATACACCCTACAGCACCTTTGAGTGGATACTTAGAGGGATACTTTCGTTTGATTCTTTTGAAGTAAGCTGGCCTCAAACTTGCTATGTAGCCGAGGATGACCCTGAGCGTCTGGTCTTCCTTTGGATTTATGTGGCTGGGGATCAGATGCATGGCCGAGTACAAGGTGAGCACAGGTCCTGCGGACCAGCCCCATCCTCAGCCCTAGATATATGCTTTCCTGATGACACAATTCTCGTCTTCTGAGGGATACTAAATGGGACTGAACAAGCACTGCCGTTACCTGAGGAGAGGTGGGCTCCAGCATCCTGGACAAGGTGGAGAGAATCGTGATAAGCAGCAAGGCCTCTTTACTGTTAAAATCTTCCTCTTCACCGCTAAGCATGTTCAACAAGGACCTCTGCAAACAGATAGGGGTAGACATTTTGTATCAGAGAAGAGACAAAAGCTAGAGAGCCTCATGGCTGGAACAGAAGCCAAGGGGATAAAATCCAGCCTGAGTTGAACAGCAGTTTTCTGTTTCAACTATAAACTGAAGAATTCTCTTGCAAACTAGGGCAGTTTCTGGCCTCACTCCCTGCAGTACACACGAGGAACAAACTAGTTTCTGGTGGTCTCATCTGCTTGGAGCTGGAGCTCAGCCTCTGACCTCAGGGCTGGACCATGCCCCAAACTCAGCTCCGCTGCCGCCTGTGCCCTCACAATCAGTCTGATTTGAGTATCATTTGGCAGTCTGCTTGACTACAATGGGGCTCCCTACAGGGATGTTTTACTTCCTCTGTTCCCAGCAGCGAGTCCCGGGACACAGGAGGAATGGTAACCATTATCTGTTAAAGAAATCCTTGACACGGAACACACTGATAACCCTGACAATTACTGCTGAGAAGCTTCACAGGCTTCCTGTTTCCAGTCCAGGTATCTGTTAGACAAGGCCAAATTATATCATATAATCAAACCAAAAAACCTGCCTCCAGGAGACCTTCTTTATGGCACCTTAAACAATGATTCTCAGAGGCCAAGAGTCTGTCGGATCCTCACTAGGATCCTTTCAAAGACATCCTGTCTGACTCCTCCCAGAAGAATTCAACACAGCCGCTTCCCAAGGCTTCTCACCTGAAATTGCCGGATCTGGAATGCAGCTCTCTGAGTGACAGTGATACCTGCTTCTTCTCCCTCTTCTTCTGTGCCTGTGACATCTGGAAATGGAAACAATCCTGTCTTCTCTCGAACTGACTTGGGTTTTTGTTGGTTTGTTTTTTTGAGACAAGGTCAATGTAATAACCCAACCAAGCCTAGAACTTCCTATGTAGCCCTGAACCTGCAATCCTCCTGTCTCAGCTTCCTGAATGCAGGGATAGCTGGCCTGCATCATCACACCCAGTTCTTTTTCGACCCCCACACCACCCCCCACTTTGGTCCTGGGGATTGAACCTAGGCCCTCATGTGCTAGGCAAGCACTATACCAGCTAAGCTGTATCCGCAGCCCTGTTTTTACTTAGAAACTTCCTTTCTTTTTGTTTTATGTGTACGGGTGTTTGGCCTGCATGTGTATCTGTGCACCATGTGTGTGCAGTACCCACGTAACTGGAGAGGCTAGGAGAGGGCATCAGATCCCCTTGGAACTGGAGTTACAGATGGCTGTGAGCTGCCATGTGGGTGCTGGGAATCAAACCCACGTCCTCTGGAAAAGCAGCCAGTGCTCTTAACTGTTGAGCCATCTCTCCAGGCCCAGGCACTTTTTGTTTGCTTGTTTGTTTTTAATTAAACACACACACACACACACACACACACACACACACACACACACACATTTTTGGTAAGGCCTCACCTTGTAACCTTTCCTAATCTAGAAATTATTATGCAGCCTCAAATTTATGGTGCTCTTCCTGCCTTTCCCCCTTCAGTGGTAAGTTTATATGCATGTACCACCACACACCAACTTTGGACGGAACTAATACTTAAAACTGCATTATTTTGAGACTGGGTCTCATAGCCTGGGTACTCACTATGAGCCAAGTCTAGCCTTAAACTTGTGATCCTGACTCAGCTTCCCAAGTACTGGGATTACAGGTCTGAGCCATCATGCCTGGGGACAGTTAAAATTTTAGAAAGCCACACACACACACACACACACACACACACAAAGGTCTGGAGGCTGATTTAAATGTCTTTCTAAATTTCACTTTCTTTTTATCAAAGGGGTGGTGGTGACAAGGATTGAGACAGGGTCTCTTTCTTATGTAGCTCTGTCCTGTCCTAGAACTCGCTCTGTAGACCAGGCTGGCCTCAAACTCACAGACAGCCACCTGCCTCTGTCTCCCGCGTGCTGCTATAAAGGCCTGCACCCCCTGCCTGGCTTTAACTTCACTTTCTTACTGCTGTGTTGCATCTTCAGTCACTATTTGTGGTTAAAGGCAGTGCAGTGGGTGCCAACCCCGAATCCACTAGATGTCACTCCTCAGCAGCGTGAGGGCTCTTCCCAGGTGTCCTCTGGTAGATGAGCAAATAGATTCAAGGGGTCTGGCTTTGGAGAAACCAAAGCCAGCCATTTCTTTTTTTTTTTTTTTTGTCAGAGCTGAGGACCGAACCCAGGACCTTGTGCTTGCTAGGCAAGCGCTCTACCACTGAGCTAAATCCCCAACCGCAGCCAGCCATTTCTGACACTGTAGTGCCTACCCAGAGCCCTGAGAAACTGCTGGATCTTGGGTTGATAGAACTGTTGCACGGCACTGAAGGTCTTCTGCAAACCCTCCAAGCACAGCAGTGAGATGCTCTTCCCTTTCTCTTTCTTTCCCGACTCTTCCACTGAGATAGGGATGGACATGTACCTCCACAGCAAGACCCTAAAGTGCGGGAAAGTGGTTTGTCAGCATGGACCATTAATGTCAACCTACACATGGTAAACCTTGTCCGATGTACACAAAGGTTCTGTGAAGTTTCAGAAGCTCACACATGTGAAACTGACTCGCCATTAAGGCGTTTCTATACCTCCTTGATTTACAAGCCAACTACCAGTCTCGTTCCTTTCCCCACAATTCCACCTTGTACAAGTTCCCTATGCAAGTGCTACCACTGAAGGGGTGCTGCTCACTGGCTTGCTCCCCATGGCTTGCTCAGCCTGCTGTCTTATAGGACCCAGGACCACCTGCCCGGGGGTGGCACCACCCACAGGGCACTGGGGCTCACACACATCAATCCTTAACCCAGAAAATGCCCTCGCAGACCTGCCTAGAGGCGACCTGATGGAGGCAATCCCTCACTCCAGATGACTCTAGTGTGTGTCAAGTTAGCAAAAAACTAACCAGCAGGAAACCTCTCCAATCCCGGACTTGGTTTGAATCTTACCAATCCCCACTCAGGAAAACTCCAAGAAACCCGTATAGGCCTGCCTCAATTCCCTGCTGCCCCCGCCCGAGCAGAGGCAGCTGCCTTCTTGTGTCTTTCCCAATCATTTCTTGTGAGGCTTGCTGTGTGACGTGACTTCGTGGTACTCCTTGGCTCCCGACTGCCAGGAAAACTTTTCCTTCAGAGCTGTCACATGTGTACTGGGGAAAGCTCTCCCCTCTGAGCTGTCACACGTGTACTGGGGATGTCCCTCATAGCTGTAACCTTACAGCACCTCCCCAGATACGGTGTCAGACAACAGCAGTATTCAGTTCCTAACTCCCGAGCCATCCCCCAGCCCCTGTGGTATACCCTGATCAAAGCACTACATGTACAGGAAACGAATGTTTTAGAAGCTGTTACTTGAGAGGACTGGGGAGCCAGACCAGAGCCATGACAGGTTTCTAATAGCTCTGCCAGGGACCAGGCCTTAGTTTTGGTTTACTGGAACTGGCTGGAGCTGAGCACGCAGTCCTCGGGAAGACCACAACTCAGGGGCAACCAATCAGCAGGTGCCCCACAGCCTTCTGCTGGCTAAAGAGAGCTTTTCCTACCTTGTAGCTGGAAGGTCCCTAACCACTAGAGCCTCCCACCAATCAGCCCCCAGACTAATCTTTCCTCCATCACTCAGCACCAGATTAAGGCCTTCTCCCTGGAATTCCCCTAACTCCGCTTAAAAGGAGCTTGTGACCTCCCTTCAGGGTCGCTATTTGCCACCCCAACATGTTGGAAGTAATAAATGCTCTTGCTGATGGCATACGTGATTGATGGTCTTTCTCGGGGACTTCTCTTGGACCCTAACATTACTGAGCCTTCTACAGATGTCAATTCAGTAAAGATGGGTGATAACGCTGTTCAAGTCTTTACCTCATTCCTGCTTTTTGTCTTTTTCTTTCTTTTGTTGTTTTCCGAGATAGGGTTTCTTGGTGTAACAGTCCTGGCTGTCCTGAAATTTGCTTTGTAGACCAGGCTGGCCTCGAACTCACTGAGATATACCTGCCTTTGCCTCCCAAGTGCTGGGATTAAAGGTGTGCACCACCACTACCCAGGTAGTTTTATTTCTTTTTAAGAAAGATTTACTTCATTTTAAATTAAGTGTATGTGCATTGTGTGTGTGGATATATACAGGTGGGAGCAGGAGTCTGCTGGGTCCTTCTAGATCTAAGATAGAGGGGACTGTGAACCACCTGGTGTAGGTGTGAGGGACCGAGCCAGGGTCAAGAACAGCACACACAACACACACTCTGAACTGCTGAGTCATCTCTCTAGGCTATATATTTCATCTGTTAGCAGGTGCATGTACATTAGGCTGTGCAATTCAATCACTATGTAATAATATCCTTTTCCATCCTGGGAATGCGGGAAGATTTTATGTGAGACAAAGAATCCACCCAAAACAAAAGGGAAAAAAGACTCACTACGAGCTACTACACTTTCATTCACTCTTAACACATGCCCAATCGTTCTGTCCCTAATTACCTATCTTGCAGAATTCACAACCCACAAGCTAGCGCACAGTTGGAGGGTTCGAGGTGGCTTACCGCGTTATGTCACAGAGGTTCTGAAAGACCTTGTCTGGGTTTTGGCCATCAGGACCACTCACGTGCCCTCTTCGTAGCAGCTGCTGCACCTTCTGCAGAGCTACATTCACCGCATAGTGCATAAACTCACTGCTGGACCGCAGGACAGACAGGCTCTCTTCATGGCTCTGCACACTGTCTCTAGAGAGAGAAAAGGAAGGAAGGAAGGAAGGCAGGGGCTGAGACTGGTGGTGGGACCTGTAACCTCAGCAACTGGGAGGGTGAAACAGGAGGATTGCAAATTCCAGGCCAGACTGGGCAACGGAACATGATTCTGTCCAAAAGAAAAGGAGAAAAGGGGGTGGGGTACAGCCGAGTGGTGCGTGCCTGACACTCAAGGCTTGTGTTTAATCCCCGGTACTAGATATAAGGGGAAAAAAAAGATTTCCCTCCCGTTGCTGTGGTCTGGGATTAGGCTTTCTAGAGACTTGAGAACAGCAGCACTCAGCACGCTCTGATGGACAGCATAAGTCACTGCCATGGCTGCTCGCCCACTGATCGCTCCCACTTTATGAAATCAAAGCATTGGTCTTAGTCTTTCAGACTTTGGATTGTCCTGCTGTTATTCAGTTCAGTTTCTCCTTTCTCCCCTTTATCTGCTGTTGCGTACGGAGTTCTTGAGATCTTCTAACAACACCACTAGAACCCATCCTTCTCACTCATTAGTCCACAGCTTCTCACTGAATGCCTCCCTGGGTGATGCAATTGTCATGTTTAGCAAATTAAAATCTCCTAACTTACTTCCTACTGTCTATAACTATGACTCCAAACTGGGCAACCTGGGAAACTGGGCCCATGTTCTCTCTGCGGGGCTGCCTCTCGACACCAGGAGAATCTTACCTGAAGAGAGCACTGAGAAGATCAGACACGAATTTCATGGACAAAAGGCTGTCATGTGTCTTACTGGTCATTTTAGTCTTGCCTTTACCAGTTTTTTCGCTAAGGACGTCAGAGAACCTCTTGTAACACGTAAACAGGCTCAGAATCTCCTCAAACTTACTCTTGCTGCGTAAAAGGAGAGAGAGCGGAGACGAGCAGCGTCAGCACTGTGGTCTGGTTTCCCGGAGCATGCCGTTACCAGGTTCTTCAAATGCTCGATCTTAGATACAGCTTTGTGAGGTACTGGGCCCTCATCAGCACTGGTACCCCCAAGTCACAGCAATCTCTGGGAGCCCTTTTTCCTCTCCTCTGATTTGTTCCAGTCAAAGACGACCATGGAAGCCCAGAACTACCACTAATAAAATTTTTGTATTAGAGTCAGTAGTACTTGAATTCAGGATCTGCAAAATGTGAATAAAAGAAAACTTGCAGGAAGACAGAATTCACAGGCCTGATGGAAAGAACATAAGGCGTGGTGGCACACGCCTTTAGCCCCAGCACTTGGGAGGCAGAGGTAGGCTGATCTCTGTGAGTTCAAGGCCAGCCTGGTCTACAGAGTGAGTTCTAAGCCAGCCAGGGCTATGTAATGAGACCCTGTCTCAAAAAAACCGAAGAAAGGGAAAGACATAATATTATCATCTTTGTTCTTTTCATGTCTAAAGTAATGATTGAGTAAATGAACAAATGATAAAACTATCAAGGGTCATAGCAATCCTTACCTGAAATTACTTATGGAGAAATTATATTCTATTAGAACTTCACACACTCCCATTATGAGACATGCACAGATATTATTCTTGATGCCAACACTAGTGCTCTGAGAAAAATCTGCTGATTTATCCTAAAAGACAAACACAAATTAACACGCTACGAAAGCCTCCATTGGTCCACACAGCTGAGGACTCAGTAATTACCAGCTCAAAGTCTTCTAGCTCACTCTTAATCATTCTGATAGTAATAGACTCCAACATATCATCCAGCTCATGGTACAATCCCTCTTCTTCTTCTTCTTCTTCTCTTTCCTCTCCCTGCTGCAGGGGAATCACTTTGCTCTTATACCAGGCCAAGCAATGCTGAATGCAAGACAGCAGATGATCCTGGAGAAGAAAACAAACCATAAGAACCTACGATGCTGTTACGAAGTTCATGTTATACAAAGCTCATGTTATTCGCTGGCACCACACAGCAGGTCCATCTGAATTAACAAAGCTGGAAAAGTGTGACTGAACTAACAGAGGTGTTTCCTAAGCCTTTCCCAAGAATGGGCCCACAAGGAGCCGACACTTCAGAATGAATCCACATGCACTTCTCTGGTTTGGTATCAACGCCATGAGAGCCGATTATGAAGTTAAATGTCCCCAAGTCCTGAAAGCTATTCTAGAGACAGGGAATGCTGAGGTGATCTTTGGGACACCAACACAGCATCATCTCATGGCCCTGAAGTTCCATTAGTGACAACCAGATGGGACAACTCAACCTCTTCCCACTCTCCTTGCCCTGTATTTGAAGTCACTCGTGGGGTGTCTCCCTTTTTGACATCCCTTTCCACCTTCTAAGCTAGCTAAGAACAGAGACCTGTCCTAGTCTCCAGAGTTCACCAGAGTACACACTGCAACTCAAGTGAAGCCAGTCCCCCTCCAGACTCCTGCGCACATCTCTATTTCCACCAGTGTGTAACCAAAGGTCTGTAAGGGACAGACATGACACTCTTGGGAAGAGGTGGTTGTCAAGATTAGTGAAGGGAGACTTTGACCAAGAGACCGAAGTAGGGAGGTGACTCAGCACTGGCATTTGCTGCTCTTGTCGAGGATCTGGGTTTGGGTTTCAGCAGCCACACTGTGGTTCACAACTGGCTCCAATCCAGTTTCAAGGGATCCAATGCCCTCTTCTGGCCCCCAGGTACCAGGCACACACATGGTGCACACACACCCAGGCAGGCAAACGCTCATATACATAAAATACAATAAATAAATCTTAAAACGGGTCACAAACAATGGACATGGAAAGAACTAGGAAAGGTTCAGGGACAACGGGACCCACTGCAGACCAGCCTTCCCACCGACGGCGAGAGAGTGGCCGCAGGGGCGGCAGGTCTTACCAGCGGTTCTTGTAGAAGGATCTGACCTCCCTGAGTCAGAACGCAAGCTCCTAGTTTCAGAGGAGGCAGCAGGTCAGGTTCCGGCTCATAGGACAGCTTTAACTGTGTGCCGTGAAAGAGAAAAATCATGACTCATGAACTTCCTGAGTATTTAACGGTACCAGCTGATGCACCTTCGCCTTCTAAGACACGTTTCCAACTGTCCGAAGAATGACGTAACAAACTTAAATTGTTTGGCCTGCCTGCATCCTTCCAAAGTGATGGAGGCACAGCACTGATCAAGACACGTTTTTACTTTACTTTTTTTACTCCCTCGCTTGAAAACTGAGTGCACTGGTAAAATTGAAGCTATATAAGGGTTAACTATTACAACACTTGCACACAACAGAGCTTTAAAACAAATCCTGGCTATTATTCACTCCTGTCTTTTCACTCCTGAAGTCTGCAGAATTTTACTAGTCTGTGTATTAACCCATGTTGGAAAGCATTGCTCTGTGCCTCACACACATTTTTAATACTTGTTAACAATGTGATGATGCTCGAAAGATATACTTTAGCTACCAGGGCACACCTTTTACAGAGGAGCATGCCAAGACCCAGTGAGAAGTTTTCAGATAGCAAAGGCCTTCCAATAACTTACACATATCTAAGACCTTAATTTCAAAAAAAAATTTTCCCCCCAGAATTACCATGAAGCAATGGGGGATGGACCTGTATCAGCTCACATCTAATTGCAGGAAAATGAAGGACTATGGGCCTACCCAAGCTCTCCCAGTGAATATTCCCAGAGAATAAATGTTATATAGCTGGTTAAATAAAAAAATAAAAAATAAAAAAAGATTGTGATAATGCTTAATGAATGAATCTTGAGAATTTATTTATTTATATATGATGTCTCCATCAGACCTCATCTCATCTTGATGGTCCTATGAAATATTTCATTAATTTAAAACATTTTTTTGAGCTGGGTGTTGTGGTTTAATAAAAATGGCCCCTAGTCTATCAGAGGCCCATAGGGAATGGTATTAGGAGGTGTGGCCTTGTTGGGGGAAGTGTGTCACTAGGGGATGGGCTTTGAAGTCTCAGAAACTCAAGCTAGTTCTCTCCCTGCTGCCTGCAGATCCAGATGTAGGACTCTCAGCTCCTTCTCCAGCACCATGTCTGCCTGCATGCTGCCATGCTTCCTGCCATGATGACAATGGACTAAACTTCTGAACAGTAGGCCAGCCCCAGTTAAATGGTTTCCTTTATAAAAGCCGCCAGGAGCTCTTCACAGCAACAGAACACTGAGACAGGTGTGATGGCAAACATTTTAATCCCAGCACTTGGGAGGCAGAGGCAGAAGGATGTCTGAAAGTTCAAGGCCAGCCTGGTCCACACAGCAAGTTCCGGGATAGCCAGGGATACATAGTGAGAATCTACTTCAAAAGAACCAACCACACAATTTTTTGAAACTAAAAAATCCAAGCCTGAAGTGGTGGTGTATATTTGAAACCCCAGCACTTGGAAAGTAGAGTTAAAAATCAAAAATTCAAGGCAGATTCAACTACAAAATGCATTTGAGTGCAGCGTAGACTACACCCATGTCTCAAAATATATAAAATAAAATAAAACTGAACAGTTCCAAAAAGAGTCCTTCTGATTGAAGGGGAAGACTGAGAGGAAGATTTAGGAGACAGCAACAGAGCAGCAGGTGAGTGACAATTCAAACGGATCATGCCTACAGCTTAGTAGCATTCCAGTTGTGAGCTGTTTTTGAAAAGATCAAGCAGATGCCATAACAGGCTGCACAGTCTTCTCTCAGAGATCAGGCCTCAATTTCAGTTTCCTGGGACTGAGCAAGCAGTTTCTGGGAGGGCCATGAACAAAACACATAGTCCTTGCAGTAGCTCCCTTTCTGCATGTACTCTGACCGCCCAAAGTTCAGCTAGTTGTTTACTGTCTGGGACCCCTCACCAACTTACAGCTACATGCATGAGTCAAGGACAGAGCTTGGGTCACTGAGCAGTCCCCACAGTCAGTACATGCTAGGCCAGCCAGCCTCCATGGCAGCTCAAGGACAGAGCCTGGGACTTGTCCAGGCCTGCCCAAAAATGGGTAACTGTAACCCCCAACTAATCCTAGCCAATTAAAAGTTACTAACATGATTGCCACTCGAATAAACCAATCCTGAGACTGTTCCTATGAAGTCTGTAGACCCCAAGACCTCTTTAAAAACTCTGCCCCAGTGCTACTCGGGGTCTCTCCTGCTCTGCTGCTGTGCCAGACGGACGGACGGAGAGTTCTGAGTTACTCGTAATAGTAAAAAGACTCTTTGCTTTTGCATAGGATTCAGTCTCTTTCTTTTTTTCTTTTCTTTTCTTTCTATCTTTTTTTTTGTTTGTTTGTTTTTCAAGACAGGGTTTCTCTGTGTAGCTTTGAACCTTTCCTGGAACTCACTTGGTAGCCCAGGCTGGCCTTGAACTCACAGAGATCCGCCTGCTTCTGCCTCCCGAGTGCTGGGATTAAAGGCGTGCGACACCGTTGGATTCAGTCTCTTGGTGGTCTTTGGGGGCCTCTAGGTACAACAGTTTTGTATTTACGAAAGTCTAAAAAGTATTGTCACATCTTAATAACCTCATCTGATTCCCCTATGTGAGCCATAAAAACATATTTTACCTGTGAGAAGAGAGTCTGCATGATTGAATTAGCCAGCTGAGAGTTCCGTCGAAGAACATCATAGAAACCCTAGGAGCAACAGAGAGACAAGATTATTCTTTAAATTGATTGTGTGGGGTGGGGGTGGCGATGTGCCGCATGTGTGTGTGTGCCTGTGGAGGCCAGAAGAGGGCACTGGACTCCCAGGAGCTGAAATAATAGCAGTTATAAGCCACCTAAAACAGGGTCGGGAACTTCAGGTCCTCTGAAGAGCTAAGTGTTCTTCAACTGCTGTGCCCACGCTCCAGCCCATACAATCTTCTTACTTACACACTCACGCTAAAAACAGCATTCTAAGCCGGGTGGTGGTGGCATATGCCTTTAATCCCAGCACTCAGGAGGCAGAGGCAGGCGGATCTCTGTGAGTTCCAGGCCAGTCTGTTCTACAGAGTGAGATCCAGAATAACTAGAGCTGTTATGTTATATATGTGGTAATATATTGTGTACCCCAATAAATTTGCCTGAGGATCAGAGGACAGAGCCAGCCACTAGATTAGACATAGAGGCCAGGCAGTGGTGGCACACACCTTTAATCCCAGCACTTGAGATCTCATGTCTTTGCTTGGGAAGGACACATGCCTTTAATCCCAGGAAGTAACATGGTAGGGCAGAGAAAGGTATATAAGGCATGAGGAAACAGGAACTCACTCTCTTTAGACTGAGGATTTTGTAGAGGTTAGAACTAGTGGTTGGCTGTTCTGCTTCTCTGATCTTTCAGCTTTCACCCTGAAATCTGGTACTGGGTTTTTTTTTTTAAAAGAGGATCTAAGATTTGACCAACAGTTATACAGAGAAATCTTGTCTCCAAAAAAAAAAAAAAACCAAAACAAAATAAAATAATAAAAACAAAACAAAAAACCCCAAACAAAAAACAGCATTCTGAGTCTCCATTAGGGTTGCACTGCAGCCAGACTTGCGATTTAAAATACCACCAATATTGAGTAACCTGTAAGCATGACGTCTTTCTCTTATTTATTCTTTAACTTCTCTCATAATACTTGGAGGCTTACGTGTTCCCTTTCATTTTGTTTTAAATACTTTACTTCCATTTCTAGCTACTCAGTGCTAGGCTGTGTAGTTATAAGAAGCCTTCACATGGTTGTTGATCTCATCACAGCTGACACTGACATGTATTTGGTAATTATTTGGTATTGGTGATACTGTGCGAACCAGCACAGCTTCAGTCTCCCCTTTTAAATGTGTGTGCCTTTATTTCTTTTTCTTGTTCTGTCGGATCAGCTAGCGTCTCAACTACGATGGTGAATCAGGCCCCGAGAGCAAACACCTTCACTCCTCGTCATGGGGGAAAGCATTCATTCTGTTGCCAGAATTCAGGCTTCATAGATGCCATTTCTAAGACCGAGGAAGTTCCTTCCTGATCTAGTTTGCTGAGAGTTTCTAAAAGATATTTCTGGGGATGGGGGGTGAGGAAGGGGTTCGAGACCGGGTACCTCAATGTAACAGCTCTAGCTGTCCTGGAACTCACAGAGATCCTCGTGCCTCTGCCTCCTGAGTGCTGGGATCAAAGGTGTGCGCCACCACCGCCTGACTCTAAAAGATTTTTATCATAGAAGAATGTTGGTCGAGCAGGTATGTGTCTATGCACAGCCATCGTGACACGCGTGACAAAGGCCATGCAGCCCAGGCTTTTCATGAATTTTTGTGACCCGTCTTCCTCAGTTACCCTCGTGCTAGGGTTACAGATGTGGTCATTATGCCTAGCTCCCTCCGGTTAATAGCTCAGTGGTAAGAGCACTTGCTATTCTTGCAGAGGATCTAAGTTCCATTCCCAGTAGCAACATCAGGGGCTCACAACTGCCTGGAAGTCCAGCTCTAAGGGGATCCAACACCCTTGGCCTTCACAGGCACCTGAACCCATACACCAAAACCGACACACGCACATACACAATTAAAAGTGACAAAAATAAACCTTAAAAAAATTAGGGGCTAGAGGTGTGGCTCACTGGCAGCGTGCAGGAGAGAGGGGGAGGGACAGAGACAGAGAATTTCAGTATTTGCAAAGGCATGCCAAGAACTGTATAAATGACTGTACACCCAAAGTACAATGCACCCAAAGTATTTCATTTGGCTTTAAAATCATGTTGCCAGAGAAAATTTAATGAAATGAGAAAATGATTACAACATAAAGTTAGATGGTAAACATATATAAATTTTACATACATATGTGTATAAGAACAGTAGAATTGGTAATACTCCTAAACAAATGTGTGTGTGCCTATGTACACACGGAGGCTAAAGGTTAGAATTGGGTGTCTTCCATAATCACGCTCTGCCTTAGTTGTGGAGGCAGAATCGTTCCCTGGACTTCGCAGCTGGCTGGCCGGTCAGCCCCAGAATCCTATTTTCACTTCTCAGCAACAAGCACTTTACTTTCCCAGTCACCTTCCTACCTAAAACAATTTTAAAAAATTCTCCCTATTTTCTACAATAAACCTGAAAATTCCAGGACCTACCAACTCAACAAATATTGGTAAGGTGACAAATGAGTGCAGGCGTGACAGAGCTCCCTTGTAATCCCAGCACTGGGGGAGGTAGAGACGAGAAACACCAAGAATTAAAGGTCACCAGCTGCACAGAGAATTCGAGGTCAGCTTGGGCTACATGAGATCCTATTGGGGGAGGACCAAAAAAAAAAAACCTGTTCTCTGAAGTAACCTTGATCTATCCTCATTTGTTTTTAAATTTAATTGTATTTATTCTTCCATCATACGTTACATCCCAACTGGCTTCCCGTCCCTTCACTCCCTCCAGCCCCCACCAACCTGTCCACTCCACCCCCCACCCTCCCTGTTGAAAGTTTCTGATACTCTCCATTCCTTCCACGCAACATCTATGCTGAAGTACATGACATCCTGAATACCTCAAATCCTAGAAACAGCAGTGCATCTTTCACAGTCACTGGGTCCTCTTCCCAGAGGCTGAGTGTTTGTTTTCTGCTTTTTGCTAACTATTCTGTCACTTTATGTTATGTGACTGCATCAGATCTGCACCTTAAAGGAAAACAAGGAAGGAGGGAAGGAGGGAGGGAGGGAGGAAAGGAAGGAAGGAAGGAAGGAAGGAGAGAGGGAGGGAGGGAGGGAGGGAAGGAAGGAGGGAAGGAAGGAGAGAGGGAAGGAAGGAGGGAAGGAAGGACAGTCTTCTTACTAAACTAAGCTAAGTATATTAGAGATTTAAGAAAGGCAATTTTAAAATTAATCTCTGATGAAGCCGAGGTAAGACCATCGTAAAGGGGAAAGCAGAACCTGGACCCTCTAAGTAGTGTCTACACTAAGTCTATCAAGTAGCTTAAACGGTTCTTTTTTTTTTAAAATGTAGCTCTGCCTGCCTCTGTGTGGTGGTCTGAGAATGACCCACAAAGGCTTATGTCTGAGTACGTGGCCCCCAGTTGGAGCTGTTGGGAAGGATTAGGTGTGTCTAGAGGTGGGCTTCGAGGTTTCAAAAGCCTCCATCTTCTCAAAGTGTTCCGCCTCTTGCTTGTGGATTTGTTTTGTTTTGTTTTGTTTTGTTTTTCGAGACAGGGTTTCTCTGCTAAACAGGCCTGGCTGTCCTGGAACTAACTCACTTTGTAGACCAGGCTGGCCTCGAACTCACAAAGCTCCGCCTGCCTCTACCTCCCAAGTGCTGGGATTAAAGGCGTGCGCCACCACCGCCCGGCTGCCTATGGATTTTGATGTGAGGAGTCTGCTGCTCCAGTGCCATGCCTGCCTGCTGCCCAGCTCCCCACCGCGAAGGTGAGGAGTTCCTTTGGAGCTGTAAGCCCCAATGAAATACTTCTTCCTTGTTGTCTTAGCCATGGTATTAGCGTGCAATAGAAAAGTAACTATGATACTCTGCCTGGCCAGTACCAGGGCTGGAGGCATGTGCCACCATACCCAGCTCTGGGAAGTTTTTATGCTTAGTTTATGAACACAAAAATTTGAAATCTGAGGCAATAAAGTAAGGGTATGTTGTGTATGACAGAGAACTTACAAATGACAAATTTGGTGTTAAATTCAGACTGGTAAATTAGCAGCATATCTAAATATTTCAGATTAAAACAGAACGGTTACGGTATATCAATTATTTACAATTTCACAGCTCACTATTACTATCCACTGACTCTAACTGCATAGGGGCACACATCTACTGTTCTTCGTGAACCAGAAAAAGATTGACACAGAAGGATTATTCTCTCGAGAGGGTCGACACATTTCTTCTACTTTCTTGACTTACCTCATAAAGCATGAGTCGAACATCAGCCTGCTGTCCTAAGCATCTTCTCAAACTGTCTATGATCTCAAGGCAAAACGTTTCATTGGCAACAGAATTGTAGCGGCTGTGAACGTCCACGTGCACCTGGAAGGGAGAGGAGCAGCTTGTGTCCAGCCTTCTAAGCGGTTTCCAAGATGGCGGATGTGCTCTTGGCCAGGGAAGCATACTAGGCCTAGCTCTCCCTGTCCTACAAACATGGGACACGTGCAGATGTGGTTATCATCACCACGCATCCCATGCCACTCATTCTGGTTTGAAATGAGCTAGGTTTAAACCATTGTAGCAAGACTAACTCTTCTGCTCCGTAGGGTTTAGTTGAACAATGTCAGCCATTCAGGAAGGTGGCTGATTACATCATGACAACCCAGTAGCCTGATATTCATGATTTCATTAAAAACCTGATGACTTCCATAAAAAAATAAAAAATAAATAAAAAGCCTTTAATCCCAGCACTAGGGAGTTAGAGGCAGGCAGATCTCTGTAAGTTCAAGGCCAGCCTGGTCTACAGCGCGAAATCCAGGAAAGGCGCAAAGCTACACAAGAGAAACCCTGTCTCAAACAAAACAAAACAAGCTTACCTCCTTACATCCACAAACACCAGGGAATTTTAGAGATAGTCTTGTTTGGTTGTGCACATACAAACAGGCAGAAAAAACATTCTTACATATAAATAAAACCTTTAAAAAGTAAATTTTTAAAAAGCAAAATGGAGCAGAAGAAGTGTCGGTATCTCACTTAACCCAACATATGCAAACGCCTCTGTTGGTAGCCCTGCTAAAGACTGCAGAATTTGGGTTAGAAAGCTGTGTGGACCATGGCTAACTTTGCAACAGGGGCCTCTCGGGACCAGTTAACCGTGCTTGTCCACTCAGGAGTCTTGGGGCTGCTGCTGAATCAGCTCCCTGCCCCAGACAAGAAGACTGTTATCATCAACTCTCCAGCACCATGTCCCCTGCACGCCTCCATGTCCCACCATGATGATAAGGGACTAAACCTCTGAACCATAAGCCAGCCCCAATTAAATGCTTTCCTTTGTAAGAGTTGCTGTGATCATGGTGTCTCTTCACAGCAGTAAATGATTGAAATAATTTTTGTTTGTTTGATTTCCCTCTAAATCTTTAAATAAGCATGAAATATGTGTGTGTGTGTGTGTGTGTGTGTGTGTGTGTGTACATATACACATTTCAATCAAGTGTCTATCTAGCTCAGCAGCTCCATGAAGGCTATTCTCTACCACATCAGACAGCAGTCTGACACAGAGCAAACCCGCTGTTAGTAAGTATGGGATGAAGACAGTCCTCACACGTACAATCCCAGCACTCAGGAGCCAGAGGCATGAGGATCACTGCAGGTTCAGGGGCAGCCTGAGCTCCTGAGACCCTGCGTCATGTTACTGGTCTTGAAGCCGTGTCTGACAGACGCCAATCTGAGCGAGCCTTACCTGAGTGACACCGATAGACTGGCTGCACTGGGAGGACGACAGGCTGCCTAAGACTCTAAAGTTCTTCAAGAGCAGCAGGAACCCAGCAACTGCGGACTTCCGGGCATCCAGCTGGCTAGCTCAGGAACGCACAGAGAAGTCAGCAGCACGGGAGATTCAATGCAAAAAAACCACACAGAAGGAATATGAAGACTACGTATGGACAATCAAGCACAAGCCAAGCCTAACTGAATTTACAAGCTCAAAATAAAGCAGCAGGTGTTCAGAGCAACTATCCGCATAGGAATGCAGCGGATTGTTTCCATTATCTATCTAACCTCATGACAATCTGGATAACCTTTTATCCTGTTTGCAAGACTCCACGGCAATCGGAAGAATCCTGAGGCTATAAACCGAGCTGAACTTGAACCTACATACTAAACAGCAATGGAAATGACTGGGTTTTGCCATGTCTGAATGAGTGTATTCTTCTTCAAGCTTCCTGTTTACACAGGAGCACAGTACCCAATGCCATGTAAACCTTCCATCCAGATAAATGACAGCTTCCGGCTGCAGCTCAGTGATCAACGCATGCTACAGATATTAGAGCATGTAACCCTGTCTAGCAGGCATGCTTTTGGGAGAGGAGTAATAAAAAGTTGTCAGTCTTAGAACAGAGATAACAGCTACTTGCTAGTTATTCCTCTGGACATGCATGAGTGCATTACAGCCCATTTGATAACTGGGTATCCTATTCTCAAAGTATCAAATGCCTTCCACACATCACTATATTACATTTATACATTCAACAATAAAGGAAGAGGGGTCAGGAGGCACTGGATGAGCTCCAAGGAGGACACAGGCCCCTCAATAATCACCAGGTCCACTAGTGACTGGGCCATAATTCTGCTGCCTACTGAAGTGAGATACGTGAGTATATTCTTCTTGACTCCCCCCTTTCCCTTGGCATGGTGGTTAGCTCAAGTTCCCAAGCCTTTTCATGAAGGTTACTGTAGGGGTGGGAGAGCAGAGTCCTGGAGATCACCAATGGTAGACTATTCCCAAGACCACATGCTGTCTAACCTTTAGTGACTTGTCATGCCTAAGCCTAATTGTCCTTGTGTAAAATGAGAATTGTAATAATCTGCACTTCCTGAGGTTGCCTGAAGACCAAATGAAAAGCACAGAGAACCCCTGGCACGATGCTCCCCCTGCCGAGAGTGCTGTGCGGGTTAGTGATCCGCATGACCGCTGTGAGCAGGGGCGGGCAGGAGACAGCAGATCACTTACATTAGAAGGCGCAGCCCCTGTGGTCTCAAGGAATGCGACATACCTGGCAAACATAGCTTTCCGCAAGACAAGGATCAGGGAGTCTCTCATCGACATGCTGACTTTGAGGAGCGGCTGAAGAACAGAGCAGATCACCCCACATCATCTTAGCCCCTTTTGGTGACTGCCATTAGGATTTTGGTGCTTTGGATATGTTTGTGTATATGGTCCATGCTGGTTATACTAAAGACAACGGTGCACTTTGAAATAGTAACTGGAAGTTGTTACTGTCAGGCATGGTGATACAGGCCTCTAATGCCAGCATCTCAGGAGACGAGGGCAGGGGGATTGCACCAATTTGAGGCCAGCCTTGACTGCCCAGAGGGGTCCAGGCTAGCTTGGGCTATAGAGGGAGATCCTGCTTCAAATATCAATCGATCAAACAAACAAGAGTAGTCTGAATGCCTTCATGCACCCACTGTGCTCACTAATTCCTAAGGTTCTTTCCAGTACAGTACTACTGAAAACGAGCTGAGGAAAACAGACCCCATAGGGGATGGGCTTGGGAAGCAGTCCTTCTCTGTGCATTTAGCAGTTCAATACGAAACTGCGAGACTCAGGAAAGGGGTGTGCCAGACTTTCCAGACTAGACAGTTAGAGCTTGGGACTGGGAAGCCAGTCGCGTGTCAGCTGACTTACCTGCACTGCCTTGAGCAGCCCCTGCACCGTCTGAAGAGGCAGGAAGGACAAATAGTCAAAAGTCTCCGTGACTTTAGAGCAGCTCTGAAGAATTAAAGGTGCGTACATGATGATATCCGAAAGCAAGTCTGAAAACAGAATCTGTAATTAGTTGCTTCACATTGCTATGAAATAAAGATAAGGAAGCATCTAAAATCTATACAAGGAAAGAAATGTTGAGTGTTTTGTCTTTTGGTTAAAATATAAATTTCTATTGGCTGTGCGTAAATTTTCCCCGTGTTAAAGATATTTTATCATTTTTTGTGATAATATAAAAATAGCAAAATTAAAATGTCTAGACGAAAGGATGCAACCCATTTACACTGATTGCACAAGTGTCAACTGAACTCATGTCTCTAAGCAAAAGTAAGTCAATATTTATTTATTTATTTATTGGCAAGCACATGGTTCTTCTTAGAAGAAGAATATGCTTTATATATTCCTGATAGAACCATGTGCTTGCCAAATAAATAAATGAGAAAGGAGCCACCAGCGGATGCAGAACTCATGGTCAGGACCAATGGTATGCTTCCTACACATTTCCATCCAATCTGAGGTTTGACTTCACATTTGGTAGTAATGTTATACAGAAAGGAAATTTTATAATTTGATGAAGTCTAATTCGTTGATTCTTTTTACATTTTCTATTTTACATACTATTTTTTTAATAAACCTTCTACCTTCCTCCAAAAGTACCTAGTTATTCACACTGTCACCAGCACTTGATGAGGTCATTCTTTTGATTTAATTTTGGAGACAGGGTCTGACTATGTAGCGTTAGTTAGCCTGGTGCTTGAACTCAGAGATCCTCCTGCCTCAGCCTCCCGAGTGCTGGGATTAAAGGCATGTGCCACGACACCTGGCCATGGCCATTCTTTTCAAATTTATGCATTCTAATACCTATCAGGTGTACAACAGTATCTAGTTATGCTGTTCAATTTCATTTTCCCAGTGCCTAAACTGACTACAGTAATAGCTTCACACCATATACACATATTAAAAGTCATTAAATTGTCATACTTTAACTGTGGAGATTATGTTAATTAGACATCATAAAGTTGTAAGATATAATAAAATATTAATTACTGAACTTTATTGAACTCCAAAATTTAAGGGTTAAAGAAAAATTACCAATTAAAAAAAAGCAGCGGGAGTGGGGGGGTGGGGGTGGGGTGTTGGGGATTTAGCTCAGTGGTAGAGCGCTTGCCTAGTAAGCACAAGGCCCTGGGTTTGATCCTCAGCTCAAAAAAAAAAAAAAAAAAAAAAAAAAAAAAAAAAAAAAAAAAAAAAAACCAAAAAACAAAAACAACAACAAAAAAAAAAATCGAGGTATTGGCCATAGGCATGATAAGAAACAAACAATTACAGTTCTGAGGGACCTTCTCGAAGTCTCAGAAAAGCCATAACACATCAGACAACAGAGCATTTAGCACAATTGGTGGCTAAGGAAAAGGGAATGGATGTAGACACTAGGAGACACCTAATAAAAACAGCCAGGTAGAGGTCAACGCATGGAGAAGGACAGCACCAGTGTGGGAAACTCAAGCCCAGCCCCAGGCCTTCAAGGCCAGCATCTGTCACAGTGGCACAACAGGCCTCACTGGAGAAGTGTTAACAAGTGCTAACAAGTGTTAAAGCTGATGCACAATGGACGTCCCACTCCTTGGTTAAATGTTCCCTTACTTACTGACACCACAGACAAGTGGATCCATCTATCTTATTGGCATCATAGTCAAAGACAATACATTAAACTCTATTATATCATTATTAAGTTTTGTTTTTTCCCCCCATTTCTCCTGTGTGTGTGTGTATGGTGTATGTGGTGTGTGTGCTGTGAATGCATGCATATGCATATGCTGCACATGTGTGTGTGTATGTGTGTGTATGTTGTGCATACATGTGGAGAGTGGAGGTTGAAACTGGGAATCATTGATCCCCTTCCACCCGAGTCATCAAGGCGAGGTCTCCTAGTCAAACCCACAGCCCATCAATTCGGCTTATTTTGCCAGCCAGTTTGTTCTGGGGATTCCGTCTCCATTTTTTGAGGCTGAAATTACAAGCAGGCCACTCTGCCCACCTGGAACTCCAGTCCGACATGGTGAGTGATTTAACCACCGAGCCATCTCTCACACACTGTAGGTGGTTTTTGTTTTTGTTTTCCTCCCTAGGACTGAATCATGACATTTAAAAGGAAATATTCTTAAGAACTCTATCTTTTTGAAGTTCGGTACCTAAGAAATGATTGATGGGAGAGGATGTCCGAGTAACGACTCTATTGAGGACTTGCTCCAGAATTTCCTGTCTGATCATCTCATGGATCTGAAAGAACAGAATCAATAAAGCGTGCCTGAGTAACTTTCAGCTTGCTAGCTGCATCAATACACGTTATGCAGAACAAGAATAATTTGGGTATGTGTGAAACTCAACTTTACAGACAAATCAAGATACAGTAGGAGTCATCGGGAAAACAGAATCACAGCTTTCTCCTCATTCTTCACCCAGATGATTTGTTAGGCAAGGAGAATGCTTATTGTATTAACCTAAAAGTACAATTCTCACGAATGCCAAGGCCAGGCATCAAGGACTACTCCTACTTTGGTGTCTAGTACAGTCAACAGTCATATTTCTGATAGAATCAGTAACTTTTATTCCAAAACGTAAAATTTAAATGCCCATGGAAAGTTTTAGAAACAATAACAATAAAATCTTAATCAATGGCTTCTCAGCTCCAAGAAGCAGAACAGGTGTATCAAAAAAACTTATGAAATTTAACTTGCATTTTATCAAAACTCTTACTTGAATGTGATTACTCTGATTGTCTAATTTTTTAGACTCGATAGTAATTTAATAGCAATTATATGCTCTACAGATAGATATTTTGATAATCAACACCTCTGAAATCAAATGAAACATCTTGTTTTTAAAAATATAGATTTAAAACAAAAACTAGGATGTTGTTAACCATATTTCTTTTTAAGATTCATTTATTTTGATGTGTATGAGTGTTTTGCCTGCATGTATAAATGTACACCATGTGCATACCTAGCTACCAAGGAGGCCTGAAGAGGGCACTAGACACCCCAGAACTGGAATTACAGTGGGTTGCAGCCCCCATGGGATGTTGGGAACAGAAACCAGTCTTCTGCAAGAGCAGCAAATGGTCACATGCTGAGCATCTCTCCAGGACCATGGTGGTTCTTCTTGATTGTCACCTTGATTTGGTTTTATTTTGAGACAGGGTTTCTCTGTGTAGCCCTGGCTGTCCTTGAACTCCCAAAGAACTCAGAGAGATCTGCCTGCCTCTACCTCCTAAATCCTGGAATTAAAGGTGTGGTTGTCAACCTGATTGTTAGATTAGTATGGAACACGTCTACTGCTAGCATGTGGGACAGCACCTGAGAACAGACAGACCATCCTAAATGCAGACAGAAGTATGCAGCAGGCTATGAGCCAAATGGAAGAAGAGATTAAGAAGGAACAAGCCAGCTAGAGGCTACTACAGGCTAGACCTAGCCTCTGTCTCTCCTTCTGTTTGTCTCTTTGACTCTCATGCACTCCCCGTCTGTGTGTCTGTCTCTCCACTTCCCAGCCACTATAGGGTGAGAAGCCTCCTCCACCCGCTCCTGCTGCCAAGGATGATATGCTGACCCATCTAGGCCCAAAGGCATTGAGCCAGTCAAGCACAGACTGCAACATCGAAGTTATGAGTCAAAATAACTCTTTTTTAATTTGTTTCTCCCAGGTTCTTGTCAGAGACAAAAAGTTAACGTACTGTTTGCTGGAGGGAGAGAAATCTACCTTCCATTCAAACTTAAGGTTTTAGTGAAAAATCCTGTCTCGAGGCAATAAAGTGGAGAACTACAGAGGAAGATACTCAGTGTTACGCTCTGGTCTTCTTTTTTTTTTTGGTTTTTCGAGACAGGGTTTCTCTGTGTAGTTTTGCGCCTTTCCTGGAGCTTACTTGGTAGCCCAGGCTGGCCTCGAACTCACAGAGATCCGCCTGGCTCTGCCTCCCGAGTGCTGGGATTAAAGGCGTGCGCCACCAAAGCCCAGCCACGCTCTGGTCTTCTACACGCATGTGCACACAAGGTCAAGTGTACTCACACATTCACATGCATATACCTTTCCCTCTCAACACAAAAAAAGGGAAAACAAGAGTGTACTCATCAACCTGGATCTGTAATGTTTCAATACCACCCCAAGCTGTCACATACACTCTGTCAATTGTCAAACTTCCTCATCTGCCAAACTCCCAGGCAGCATCTTGCTCTATTTATATTATTTAGACACAATTTGAAAATGGTGGTCAAGTGAGACTCTGTCTGAGTTAGGGTCACCACCACTGTGATGGAAATGGTGGTCAAGTGAGACTCTGACTGTCTGAGTTAAGGTTACCACCACTGTGATGGAAATGGTGGTCAAGTAAGACTCTGACTGTCTGAGTTAGGGTCACCACTGCTGTGATGAAACACTATGACCAAAGCAAGTTAGGGAGGAGAGGGTTTATTCTGCTTCTGCTTCCACATCACAGTTCATCATCACAGGAAGTCAGGACAGAAACTCAAGCAGGGCAGGAACCTGGAGGCAGGAGCTAATGCAGAGGCCACGGAGGAGTGCTGCTTACTGGCTTGTTCTCCATGGCTTGCTCAGCCTGATTTCTTAAAGAATCCAGAACCAGGGGGCTGGAGAGATGGCTCAACTGTTAAGAGCATTGGCTGTTCTTTCCAGAGGTCATGAGTTCAGTTCCCAGCAACCACATGGTGGCTCACAACAATCTATAATGAGATCTGGTGCCCTCTTCTGGCCTGCAGGCATACGTGCAGGCAGAACACTGTATGCATAATAAATAATCTTTTTTAAAAAAAGAACCCAGGCTGGGTGGTGGTGGCACAAGACTTTAATCCCAGCACTCGGGAGACAGAGGTGGGTGGATCTCTGTGAGTTCAAGGCTAGCCTGGGTTACAGAGTGAGTTCCAGGAAAGGTACAAAGCTACACAGAGACACCCTGTCTCAAACAAAACAAAACAAAAACAACAACAACAAAAAACCCAGGACCACTGGCCCAGGGATGACACCACCCACAATGGACTGTGCCCTCCCCACCACTAATAAGAAAATGCATTACAGGCTTGTCTATAGCCAGATCTTATGAAGGTATTTTCTCAACTGGGGCTCCCTCCTCGCTGATGACTCTAGATTGTGTCAAGATTACATAAAACTAGAAAAGTTCACTTACCTTAAAGGTTTCCAGCAAGATATTAGCCCCCAGCTTACATGCATGCTGGTTTGTCATTTTAGAAAGAATGGAGCCAATTTCAACAGCTTTTCCATCAAGAACCTTCTTTGGCCCATATGAATCCATTAAGATGAAACCAAGTTCTATCAGACCTTGAGTTACATGATCCCAACTATGAACACTACAAGAAAACAAAGCATAGTGAAGAGAATCTTAGTAAATCCCCATCTTCATGCTCAATGCATTTGCTCATTTAACGCGGATTTTCTTTCTCTGCATGTACTGTTATTTTACGAAATCCTTAATTTGGTCATGAAAATGTAGGCAAGAGGCTTCCAAGGGCAGACAGGACACTCACTGGGGAGATGCAGAAATTATGGCTAGAGGTGTAGCTCAGTGGTAGAATGCTTATCTAACACATACAAGGCCCTGGATTCAATCCTCAGTCAAAAATAAAAGTATCTAAAATACCTTTAAAATAGAAACCAAAAATATATAAAAAGAAATGTACAGTATTTCAATGCATGACCAGTTTGTAATTTCTACTCAAGATTTCACAACCAATAGTTTTTTTCAACTCTCCCTTCTCTGCAGCACAATGTACACACTTACAAAGTTGCCCCCTCTCTAGATTGAGGTTCTCTAGGGTTAAGACCAAAGTGTATTTTTACCCATATAGTCCAGGTATAAAGCACTCAGTAAATATTTATGGCATAGATGGATGAATGATGTGGTTTTAACAGCATGAGCTAAACTACAAATAACCTTTGTAAGCAATAGAACCTTGGTGATTACCACTTGATGTCACCCTCTATAGTGGAAGGGATAAGCTTAAATTGGTCTTTATATCATTATATCTACCTGTTAAGACACAGGCAAAGTATAACACAGCACTAAACAACAGATAACACAGCTGTGCATCTTGACAGATTTAACAATACTCACTCTGGAGAGGAAGATCAAGAGAAATAAAGTATACGTTCCATTCTTCCCACCCTAGTACTTAAAATATAGCAAGATACATGCATGGGGCTGGGGATGTAACTCAGTTGATAGTTTGTCTAGCATGCAAGGAATCCTGGGTTCAATCCCCAGCACCGCATAAAACCGGGCATTGTGACATACACCTGTAATTCCAGCTGGACATTCAAGGTCATCCTTGGCTATATAGTAAGTTCCAAAGCCAGCCTGGGATACATCAGACCCTGTCTCAAAAGACACATGCACATGTGTGTGCATACAGATGCATACACACTATGTATAAGATGTGTGTATATATAGTATAGCCCATACATATAAATGGCATGTATATATATATAGTACATAAATGGTAGACACACACACAATGTATGTATATGGTGTATATATATATATATATAGTATAGCCTATATATATTAATGGTATATATGTGTACATAAATAGTACATGCACAAAATGTATGTATACGATGTATGTATATGTAGTACAGTCCATATATATTAATGGCATATGTACATATATAAGTACATAAATGGTATACACCCCCCCCAAATCTATAAACTATAGAGAAATAAGAGGCTGGTTTTCTGGTCAATCAAAAAAAACTCATTTTCCTGTAGTTTATAGACTGTACATACATGAACAGTTGACAGAGTGTATTTTTGTTTATTAATTCTTTGAGAATTTCAAATAATGTTTTTTTATCCTATTAACCCCAACTCCTCCCTTTATTAGTTTTATTATTTTAAAACTTTTTTGTACCACCTTACTCTGTGAGATAGTCACTCACTCAATCCGGAGCTCTTGGATTCAGCTCGACTGGCTGTCCGGCAAGCCCCAAGATCTCCCCACCTCTCCCTCCCAGCCCTGGGATTACAGGCGCATTGCACTGCCTGGCTTTCTACCTGGGTGCTCCAGGTCTGAACTCAGGTCCTCACACTTCCATGGCAAACATTTTACCAACTGAGCCATTCCCGCCCCCTCCCATCACACAAAACAAGAATATCACAGTGTTCAGCAAAGATATAAAGAGTACAAACCCAAGTATCAGGTAGCATGGAAAAAGAAGTTATAGGAACATAAACTGTTAAATTTCAGAACAGCAAAGATTAGACAAAGTTGTAAAAATTTCTATGAAGAAAACACAGGCTATCTACGATAACACAAAAATCAGATAATCATCAGACTTTCCACCAGCAATTCTAGATGAAAGAGAAAATGAAAAATGATAATGAGCATAGACCTTTATACCTGGTGAAACAATTCAACCAGCAGAGCAAAATAAAAATTTCAGATATCCACTTGGGAGGCAGAGGCAGGTGGATCTCTGTGAGTTCGAGGCCAGCCTGGTCTACAGAGCTAGTCCAGGACAGGCTCCAAAGCTACAGAGAAACCCTGTCTTGAAAAACCAAAAAAAAAAAAAACAATTTCAGATGTCAAAAGATTCAGTTTATCATCCACAAACTGTATCAGAAAGAAATCCTGCAAAAATTACATATTTATGGCATTTTTTCCAGGAGAAAGGAATGTGGTTCAAAAAACAGAGGTGAGCGAAGAGCTCAGTAAAACTTATTGTGAAGTCCAACTAAGTACTGCTAACTTTAACAAGGAGGCAACAGGAAGACAGTGTGAGTGTGTGTGTGAGTGTGTGTGTGTGTGTGTGTGTGTGTATGGTACAGCACTTGCTGAGCACTCACACAGCCCTGGGAGATTATGATGATGTCACCCACATCTTTCCCTGCTGAAGTCTGGCCCCATCTGGTAGCAAGAGCCTGTTCTGCTAGATATAGACGAAGATGCTTTTAGATCCCATGCTGGTAGAGAGTTCCAGAAGATGGGCGGAGTCCCATTTCCTGGTTATGCACTGCCTGATTCTTTGACCGAACTTGGAGAGATTCAGTTGGGAAAATCCTGGAGAGACACCATTATCTTTAGGAAAAAGGAAAACTGGACACAGCTGGGTATGGTGGCATATGCCCGCACTCAAAAAGCAGAGGCAGGATTGTCACAAGTTCGAGGCCAGCCAGGACTACACAGTGAGACGCTGTCTCAAACACTACAAGCAGGCGAACACTATCCAGATAGAAAACAGAGACGTGCCAGAGTGTGGTTAGCGAGTGGAACACTCTGGAAGAGAACCCAGTCTAATCTGCCTGATGACCCGAGCTCACATCTGCATCTAAATCAGAATTATCCTAACATATGAAAAAGACCTTAAGTTATGGCTTCAAATGTAAAACTTTCTATTTAACCCACAGACAGAAAAGAATGACATAATAAAGACTGGTACAACAACTAATATTTACCCTGAAATTAAAAAAACGAAACAGACAAACATCCTACGATGGCCACTGATGATTTCCTTGTAGTTTCAAGTCGATGTGTATAAAATTGTTAAGTCAATGATTTACTTCTGACTGCCCAGACCCAGACTGCAATGGTCACAGTCAAGAGAACTTAGCATTTTTCACTCACTTAAGAAGACACCAATCAAGACTCAGGCTCGGAGCTGCAGCACCAAGGAAAGAACAAGATAATGCTTTATGTTCCTGTTACAGAGCAGGTGTCTAAGGAATGAGGCCCTGAGATGAAAGGCTTTTTTCCTTCCACACAGAAACATCTTCTTTTACCAATTTTCAGGGCTGGAACTTTCATCTTACAAAGTCATTAGCTCTAGTCGTCAGCTTTCTTTGAGTGGCCCTAAGCATGGGGCCACGCCGCATTTTCTAACCCAGACCCTCAAACACTTTTAGAATACGGTTCCTCAACTCACCTATTCTTGACCACTTCTAAGATCATGGTTGAAACACACGTTCTCTGAGGGACGAGAGTCTGGAGAAATTTTGAGCCTTGGAGGAGCTGGAGATCCTTAAAGCTTTTTATAACCGAAGTCTTTAGAAGATCAAACACCTGATATAATTGAAGAAATAAGAAAATGAGCCAAAATTACAGTTTCTGACCTGAGCTAAACCTGTGAGTAGCCCCCTGAGCTGCTGCTCACACACAGCCCCATGGTGATCAGAGGACACAGAAGCTGTGAGCTTCAGAGGGAACGTGACAGGCTTTTCTTCATGGGAACAGGGCTAAACATCAATATATTATCAACGTTTCCTGTGCCAGGTCTGGTGGTGCAAGTCTATAATCTGACACTCAGAAGGCTGAGGCAGGAGCGTTACAAGTTTGAGGACAACCTACACTACGGACCCTAGCTCACGCCTAACACTTTTTTTGAACATTTAATTATCATGTGTCTTTGGGGGGGTGCATGCCGCAGTGCACATGCAGAAGTCAGAGAACAACTCTGGGGAGTTGTTTCTCGCCTTCTTCTGTGTGGTTCCCAGGGACTGAACTTACGTCATCAGGCTGAGTACCAGGTATTTTCAGCTGCTGGGCCGTCTCACCAGCTCCCTTGTCTCCAATTAATTAATAAAGTCAACAGGGACAGGTGTGTAACTAGTGTTCTACCACCTGCTACCAAACGTGAGGCTGACTCAGTGT
>CABHPQ010001377.1:0-21610 GCA_902168405.1 Peromyscus aztecus | reverse complement strand
GCTACAGAGAAACCCTGTCTTGAAAAACCAAAAAAAAAAAAAAAAACTTCAGATGTCAAAAGATTCAGTTTATCATCCACAAACTGTATCAGAAAGAAATCCTGCAAAAATTACATATTTATGGCATTTTTTCCAGGAGAAAGGAATGTGGTTCAAAAAACAGGTGAGCGAAGAGCTCAGTAAAACTTATTGTGAAGTCCAACTAAGTACTGTTAACTTTAACAAGGAGGCAACAGGAAGACAGTGTGAGTGTGTGTGTGAGTGTGTGTGTGTGTGTGTGTGTGTGTGAGTGTGTGTGTGTGTGTGTGTGGTACAGCACTTGCTGAGCACTCACACAGCCCTGGGAGATTATGATGATGTCACCCACATCTCTCCCTGCTGAAGTCTGGCCCCATCTAGTAGCAAGAGCCTGTTCTGCTAGATATAGACGAAGATGCTTTTAGATCCCACGCTGGTAGAGAGTTCCAGAAGATGGGCGGAGTCCCATTTCCTGGTTATGCACTGCCTGATTCTTTGACCGAACTTGGAGAGATTCAGTTGGGAAAATCCTGGAGAGACACCATTATCTTTAGGAAAAAGGAAAACTGGACACAGCTGGGTATGGTGGCATATGCCCGCACTCAAAGAGCAGAGGCAGGATTGTCACAAGTTCGAGGCCAGCCAGGACTACACAGTGAGACGCTGTCTCAAATACTACAAGCAGGCGAACACTATCCAGATAGAGAACAGAGACGTGCCAGAGTGTGGTTAGCGAGTGGAACACTCTGGAAGAGAACCCAGTCTAATCTGCCTGATGACCCGAGCTCACATCTGCATCTAAATCAGAATTATCCTAACATATGAAAAAGACCTTAAGTTATGGCTTAAAATGTAAAACTTTCTATTTAACCCACAGACAGAAAAGAATGACATAATAAAGACTGGTACAACAACTAATATTTACCCTGAAATTAAAAAACAAAACAAACATTCTACGACGGCCACTGATGATTTCCTTGTAGTTTCAAGTCGATGTGTATAAAATTGTTAAGTCAATGATTTACTTCTGACTGCCCAGACCCAGACTGCAATGGTCACAGTCAAGAGAACTTAGCATTTTTCACTCACTTAAGAAGACACCAATCAAGACTCAGGCTCGGAGCTGCAGCACCAAGGAAAGAACAAGATAATGCTTTATGTTCCTGTTACAGAGCAGGTGTCTAAGGAATGAGGCCCTGAGATGAAAGGCTTTTTTCCTTCCACACAGAAACATCTTCTTTTACCAATTTTCAGGGCTGGAACTTTCATCTTACAAAGTCATTAGCTCTAGTCGTCAGCTTTCTTTGAGTGGCCCTAAGCATGGGGCCACGCCGCATTTTCTAACCCAGACCCTCAAACACTTTTAGAATACGGTTCCTCAACTCACCTATTCTTGACCACTTCTAAGATCATGGTTGAAACACACGTTCTCTGAGGGACGAGAGTCTGGAGAAATTTTGAGCCTTGGAGGAGCTGGAGATCCTTAAAGCTTTTTATAACCGAAGTCTTTAGAAGATCAAACACCTGATATAATTGAAGAAATAAGAAAATGAGCCAAAATTACAGTTTCTGATCTGAGCTAAACCTGTGAGTAGCCCCCTGAGCTGCCGCTCACACACAGCCCCATGGCGATTATTTAAATAGATTCAGAGGACACAGAAGCTGTGAGCTTCAGAGGGAATGTGACAGGCTTTTCTTCATGGGAACAGGGCTGAACATCAATATATTATCAACATTTCCTGTGCCAGGTCTGGTGGTGCAAGTCTATAATCTGACACTCAGAAGGCTGAGGCAGGAGCGTTACAAGTTTGGGGACAACCTACACTACGGACCCTAGCTCACGCCTAACTCTTTTTTTGAACATTTAATTATTACGTGTCTTTGGGGGGGTGCATGCCGCAGTGCACATGCAGAAGTCAGAGAACAACTCTGGGGAGTTGGTTCTCGCCGCCTTCCGTGTGGTTCCCAGGGACTGAACTTACGTCATCAGGCTGAGTACCAGGTATTTTCAGCTGCTGGGCCGTCTCACCAGCTCCCTTGTCTCCAATTAATTAATAAAGTCAACAGGGACAGGTGTGTAACTAGTGTTCTACCACCTGCTACCAAACGTGAGGCTGACTCAGTGTACCCACCACAAACAAAACAGCAAGACAAAGGCAAAAAACGTTACTCCTCCTAATGAATGCTGGAACGCATGAGAAAAAGAGGGCAAGAACTTCATGCTGTCCTCGCTGACTGGCAGGGACGGTTCTGAGAGCCGACCCCGCTGGGCTGGCTTTCTTGACTACCCTGAGACTGCTTGCTCGACAGCCTGCTGGGCTGGCTTTCTTGACTTGAGCGTGTTAACGTGCTTCTCCTACTCCACTCTACCATCTGGCTTTCTCAACGGGAAATGAAGGTGTCGCCAGGCACCCGAGGCCTCTGGCAGCTGGAACAGTGGTCTCTGCTGCTGTCAGAACAGGGAAGGGCACTAACAGAAACGGGCTCCTGCATGCTTTCTCGTCAACCACAGAAAGAGCTGAAGTGCTGTTATGAATACCTGTTCCTCAAACCTCTGTACTCTCGTCAGGGAGAGAAGAAGCGCGATGCTGAAAGGGCACAAGCTCCTCCTGGAGTCCCCTTGCTGTCCGGCCTAGAATAAACCAAACGGTCACTACACTTCACAAGCACAGCAAAACCCGCCCCAAAACAAGTTCAATAAACTGGGCGGTGGTGGCGCATGCCTTTAACCCCCCGCACTAGGGAGGCAGAGGCAGGTGGATCTGAGTTCAAGGCCAGCCTGGTCTACAGAGTGAGTTCCAGGACAGTCAGAGCTACACAGTGAAACTCTATCCTGAAAAACCAAAAAAAAAAAAAAGAGAGAGAGAGAAAGAAAATAGCAACAAAATGATGACTTTGAACACATAAAAAGTGAACAATGAACTGTCAGATGATGGAAGAGCTTTAAAACCTAACTGACGTCAAGGACCTTTCCCACACAATGGACTCAGGGCTCCCAGAGGAAGTAGCTGGTATTCTGATTTGTCAAGGAAAGCACAGTAAACCTTGAATACCCTGCGCCACAAAAAACGCTCCAAGACCGATGCCGCCACATCAAAAGGACACATAACCCAACTTGAGGAATCCAAACAGCCAAACTTAGGTAGCTCTGCGCTCAAAATAGATAATGACTGCCGTGGATAATAGCAGAGTCAGTTTAAAGGCTTTTCTGACACCGACGACACACAAAACAATAGGAGAAATGTTTACAGAAGGCCAACTAATACTGCATTATTAAAATAAATGATACAATAGAAATTTCCTCAATTTTCCTGAGGGAGGAATTGCCCCAGGTTTGAGGCAAACCTAGGATACAAAACAAGTTCTAGGTCAGCTAGGGCTATAAAGCAAGACCTAGCACTCAAAATTTTAAAAATTCTCCTTTGAATTCTCCACAAATCATTAACACGTGGAAAATCAAGTCTTAGTGTCTGCAGAGTTTAATTTGGACACAGCCGTACCTGTGTGTATTTGTGTGTCTTGTCCAGGGCTGAGTTCTTGACACCACACTAATGCTGAGCGGCTGTGACAGGCCGTGAAGCCTGCAAACCTACACTAGTCAGTATCTGTACACAGATCTGCAGGCCTCTGCAAGACAAGGGCCAAGGATTCTGAAGGGTCCTTGCTAAAAACACAATCCAGTTCCAAGAAAATCAGGTAAATCTTGCAGAGTGGAACCCGAGGCAGACGAGGCTGGAGGCTTTTAAAAAGTTATGTAATGGAGAGGGAGAGGTAACGCCGTGGTTAAGAGCACTCGCTGTTCTTGCAAAGGACACAGGTTCAGTTCCCAGTACCTACATGGAGGCTGACAAACATCAGTTAACTCCATTTCCAGGGGATCTGATGCCTTTTTCTGACCTCCTCTGGCACCAGGCACACATGTGGTACACATACATACATGCACACAAAACACTCACAGACACAGAATAATATTAAAAAAAATTAAAGAACTCATTACAAAGATATATTTGCAACCAAAATAAAAGCCAAAATAAATAATATCTAAGGAATTATATTAGGCATAATAAATAAACCAATGTAATAATGTATTAAGCCTGAATAGATCATGGGGTGGAAGGAAAAACAGTTATACAGCAGCTACGAAAATCTAAATTAGGATTACAGATTAAATCGTATTAAAGGAGTTAGTTAAATTAAATTCATAGGTGAGAGGATGTCACTGTGGTAACACATTCATATTCTCAGGAGACACATACTAAATGATTCAGACAAGAAGGGCTATGGTTTCTGCAATTTCCTGGGAAATGGTTCACAGCTGGAGAAGGTGTATGTGAGACTTAAACGTACTTAGTAATAAGTGAATCTAGGTGACGGGAACAGGTATTTTTCTTGTTAGACTTTTATCTTTGCTTTGGGTTGGGTTTTTTTTGTTTTGTTTTGTTTTCAGAATGAAAAGTTAGAGGAAGGTAAGCATGGTGGTGGCATAAGCCTGGAATCTCAGCACTTGGAAGATAGAGGCGGGAAGATCAGGAGTTCAAGGCTAACCTCAGCTATAAAAGGAGCTTGAGACCAGCCTAGTATACACAAACCCTATCTCAAAAGAAAATAAAAATAAAAACAATTTATTTTTTTACCTCACAGATATTTAATGATGAATAATCTAGCATCATAAAATTCTATGATATACGAGATATCATATGAAATAAGAAAAATCCCAATTCATAAATGGGAAAGCTGAAGCCAAAGATAAAAATTACTTAAGATATAAAGTTAGAATTAAACTGAGTTTCCTGCTGGGTGTGATGTGTACACCTTTAATCCCAGCCCTCGGGAAGCAGAGCCAGGCGGATCTCTGTGAGTTCAAGGCCAGCCCGGTCTACAGAGTGAGATCCAGGAGAGGCACCAAAACTACACAGAGAAACCCTGTCTCAATATATAAATAAATAAAATAAATAAATAAATAAATGTTGGGGTTGGGGATTTAGCTCAGTGGTAGAGCGCTTGCCTAGCAAGCGCAAGGCCCTGGGTTCGGTCCTCAGCTCCAGGAAAAAAACAGAGAAAAGAAAAAGAAAAACAAGGCCGGGCGTTGGTGGCGCACGCCTTTAATCCCAGCACTCGGGAGGCAGAGCCAGGCGGATCTCTGTGAGTTCGAGGCCAGCCTGGGCTACCAAGTGAGCTCCAGGAAAAGGCACAAAGCTACACAGAGAAACCCTGTCTCGAAAAAAACCAAAAAAAAAAAAAAAGAAAAGAAAAAGAAAAACAATAAATAAAATAAATAATATAAATAAATAATATAAACAAACAAATAAATAAATAAATAAAAGGCAAATAAAAGGCACAGATGTCTAACACATTGAGGACAAACAGTCAAAAGCCGTATGGCAGAGAGGGAGGCTTTAGAGAGAAAGGAAGACCAAGGCACCAGAATAGCAGCTTAGCTTAGGTTCCGACCAGTGTAAGGAAGGTTTTTAAATGGAGCTTTTTGGCTTAGGGTTGGGAAAGAGCACACATATCTTCTGCTTTCAAAGACAAAAAGATCCTGCAGACCCATGGATGTCCTGAATTTGTGCTTCTGGTCACGGACTGACAGGAAAGAGGCTTCAGTACAAGTGCCCTGTCTCATGGAGACCTGAAACCATCGTAAGAGCCGGCTGCTACCTTCAAGTGTTTCAGAAGTTCTCTGCCTAATTCACAGTCCAGTTTGATGGCAAACACAATGTGTAGAATGACGGTGCCTTCCACATGATAAAGTTCATCTGCTGGGGTGGTAACGAGCTCCAACAACCTAGAAGATTCAATAACAAGGTCTAAGTCAGGGTTATAGAAAGAAAGAGTGCTGGGATGAACGAACAAGCATCCAACCGAAGCCGCAGAACCGTGGAGGCAGAAGTGGCGAGGACACTTACACAAAGAACTGTCTACAGTCAGCCAGATTTCCGCTTCTTTATCTCACACTCTTCCCAAGTCCAACCACATTCAATCAGGCTCCGACCTCTCCTTGCCCACCAGTGCGATCTCACTATTCTTGTAAGGGTCACAGAGGACACCCACATGGCCCTAACCTACAGTCTCACCTGCTACGCAGCCTACACTGGCCTTGAATTTGAACTCATGATCTATCTGCCTCGGCCCCCAGAGTGCAAGGATTATAAGCATGCGCCTAACAGTTGGTCTCCTTGTGCTCTGGGACACTGATTGATCTCAATGTTATCTCCCTGGCTAGCTCACCCTCCCCACCACTTGATCTTTAAATGCCGAGTATCTCAGAGCTGGTAGGCTTCTTCCTCTTCATATCTTCCCTAGATAATTCCATCCTGTCCTGGCTTTAGTCCCCTCCCATTTATATGCATATGTATACTTATTTTCAATGATTTTTAAATGTGTATCACCTTATATATTGGTTCAGATTTTCACCTGCTCAACGCTCCAAATGGGCTGCTAATATGCATTGCAAGTCTAATGTGATCAGAACTGACCTCCTTACCATCTGTGAAGCCTTCTGTCAACCTTTCCTAAGTCAACATAGAGAACCACCTTCTCATCAACTGTGCAAGCCAAGTAACAAAAGTTATTACAGACAGGAGCAGCTGATCGCACTAGACCCAACAGCATGAACTCCTTAGCCAGGCTGCCTGGATTCAAATCTTTGCTGTTATTTTCTGGCTATACAACACAGGATAATACTTGAATTTGTTTGTTTCTTGGTTTCGATATCCACAAAAAAGCATGCAAGGTTTACAGTATATGCACCCGGTACAAAATAAGCACTCTGTGCACTTGTTTTAAAAAGAAAACATCTGGGCCTGGAGAGATTTCTCAATGGTTAAGGGTACTAGATGCTCTTGTAGGGTGTTAGAATTCTGCCTTCACTGCAGCTACATGATCGCACATGCGCAGTTCAGGAGTTAAGCAAAGGGTCTTCCGTCTTATGTCATCAGTCTGCGCTGGCAACCACATGCACATGGTGTGGTCACGCAATCAGCACATGCGTGGTGCATGCGTGGTATAGCTTCACCGGGAGCCCTTAAAAAGCTGGATGCAGACCCCACCCCTCTCTCTGCTCTGCTCTCTCTCCCCCACCACCATCTTTCTCTCTGCCCTCTGCAGTGCCCTTTCCCAGGCCTGGTTTTCCCCCCACCCCTCTTTCTCCTGGGTTCTGTCGTGACCGTGACCTTTCCACGCGGTAACCAGTGCTGCCACCAGCGCCGCTTATCATTCATTTCACAGGGG
Source organism: Peromyscus aztecus (assembly GCA_902168405.1). Classification (NCBI taxonomy): domain Eukaryota; kingdom Metazoa; phylum Chordata; class Mammalia; order Rodentia; family Cricetidae; genus Peromyscus; species Peromyscus aztecus. Next base: position 14,362 of record CABHPQ010001377.1, on the reverse strand, counting down.
ACCTGGGTTCAGTTCCCAGTACCAACATAGCAGCTGCTCACAACCATCTGTAACTCGAGTTCAGGGGGATCTGATGCCATCTCTGGCCTCTCCAGGTACTGCATGAACTTGGTGCATATACATACACTCAGGCACACACACATATATACATAAAATAAACATTAAAAAAAAAAAACCCACCAATTTTCTAAGATATGCCACACTGGACTCTGTCTTTGTATTATCCCCTACCTGAAAATGCTCTCCTTGTCAACACATGGTGGTTCTTATCAGTCAGGCTCTGGTTAAAACAGAACCTTCCCAGAGATGTTTCCCAGACCCAATCTCAAGTAGCTATGCTGTCACTGACACACGATCCTTTCTATTTATCTTCACACATGACCAACACTAAGATTTTCTCCTCACCAAAATTTAAGCTCCATAACAGCAAGAGTCTTGCCTGACTGGTTCATGGTTGTTGGTTGTTTTTTACTCTTTTGGGGGGGCCTGCCACCCAGCTCCCAAATAAATCACACATGGAGGCGTATTCTAATTATAAATGCCTGGCTTTAGCTTGGCTTGTTTCTTGCCAGCTTTTCTTAAATTATCCCTGTCTATCTTTTGCCTCTGGGCTTTTGCCTTTCTCTATTTCTGTATACCTTTTTTTATTTCTTACTCCGTGGCTGGCTGGGTGGCTGGCCCTGGAGTCCTCCTCTCTTTGTTCTCTTGCTCTTTCTTCTTCCCAGATTTTTCCTTCTGTTCATTCTCTCTGCCTGCCAGCCCTGCCTATCATTTCTCCTGTCTTGCTATTGGCCATTCAGCTCTTTATTAGCCCATCAGGTGTTCTAGACAGGCACAGTAACACAACTTCACAGAGCTAAACCAATGCAACATAAAAGAATGCAACACATCTTGGCATCATTAAAACAAATGTTCCACAGCATAAACAAATGTAACATATCTTAAAATAATATTCCACAACAGTTCATCACTATAGTCCCAAGGCCAATGCTACTCTCAGAGCAGACACTGAGCTGTTTGTTAATTTTCTTCTAATAAATAGATGTTAAACCTGCATCTTACAAGTTATTTTCCTGGAAGGATGTGAATAAAGGTAGAAGAGGCTGAATTATTCTCCTACCTTCGTAACTGAGCAGCTAGAGGAAGGGGAGGAGGGGTGAAAGCCAGGCTAATAAGCACACTAAGGACTGAGACACACAGAGGGAAGGAGGATTTGGGAAAACGCGCTGCACTTCTAAACTGCAGCACTCACTCATCCCCGCTCTGTTCCTCACTGTGCTGCTTATCCAGCTCCCTGAAGAAGGCTATTATTCCATCCAGAACACTTCTTCTGCTCCCCTAGAAATAAGATAGCAATTATTATTGTAATAAAAGAATGTTACCTAACTCAAGGGAAAATATCCAAGGGGTTTCTAGTATAAATTTAAATAAGTTACAACCTAGTGTCATGGTACTAATGTACAGAATACTTTCACATTGCAACAGAGTTTGAAATATTTCACAGTGCCAAAGAAACAGCTTGGCGGTAGAGTGTGCGCCTTGGGTGCCCAGCTCTAACTGAAATACTGTTGCGCTGTGACTTCCTTCTAGATAAAACATTTCATTCTGCAGGGAAGCTCCTTAAGCTCAGGTATAACGATGGGCAAAGCTTCAGGAAGTCCCTGAAACTGAAGAGATACACTAGGCCCCACCCTCCTCAAAGACACATAAGCAGCAAGGACTGGTGAGAGACCCCGTCAGACCAGCTGAGCTGCCTGAAGAGACTCTCCAAGCTGCTGCGCTGCCTCCAAATGTGCAGTTCACTCCAGGAGTCCAGTTTCTGTGAGCTGTCACCCCTGCTGGGGTGGGCCGTTGGTAATGTGGTCTGAGTCGTTCCTGCTCCTGCAGGTAACTCTCCCCCACACTCCTGAAAGCAACACCACTAAAGCTTGTTGTTTCCCCACGGGGGCTTTGGCGGTATCCTCCGAGGGTCAGTTGTTGGTTCCCTATCTGGTGTGTCTGCTCACAACTCTCCAGGAATAGTGTCACACAACAAATAAGGTAGTTTCTGTGCTCTTAGTGTGCACGCTTTCTGATGTCTATTTCTTTTACTTTCACACACAAAAATTCATTTTCCCCTTGGCTGAAAAGCATGATCAAATCACCACAGACGAAATAAAAACATGTATGTCTTAGTATGAAAGCCAAACCTGAAAAAGCTGAACTGGTACAGCTGCTTATGCCATAGAATTAAGGAGAAATAACTGTTTTATTTGTACCTTGGAGGAGAGAACCAGAAGCTGATAGACCAATGGTGGTATTTCCTGGAGATTCAACTTTGAAAACATCGCCAACACTTTCGCCACCACAAGCTCCATCTCTTCTGCTGTTAGATGGACATCCCTGTGGAGCAGAGATCTGAAGGTTTAGCCAGAGCCTAACTGCTTTGTTTTTAGAAATTAAATTCAGGGCTTTATAATAACCAAAATTCTATTCAAACATTTTTTAAGAGATAAAATGTAAGGACTAGGGAGATGTCTCAGTAGGGTAAAGCATTTACTATGCAAGAGTGAGGACCAGGGCTTGGATCCCCAGGACCCATCACCTATAATTTCATCCAAGACAGGATCTCTGGACAAGCTGCCTAGTTAGAATAGCTGAATCAGTGCGCTATGGGATAAGTGAGAGACTGTGTCTCAATACCTAAGGAGATGACCAAGAAGGGCACCCAACATCAACCTCTGGCCCCCACATACACCACACTCACGACGTAAGTACCTTCATAGTAGCAAAGACATGTACACATATGTACACCACACACCACAATAAACAAACAAACAAATACACAATTAAGGGGCTGACAAGATGGTTCAATGGTTAAGAACAGTTGCTGCTCTTCCAGGGGACTGAAGTTTGGTTCCCAGCACCCACAAGGAGCAGCTCACAACCACCTGTAACTCCAGCCCCAGGGGCTCTGACACCCACTTCTAGCCTCTGCAGGCCCTCACACACATGCACACATAGAGAAATAATAAACAAGTCTTTAAATGAAAATTGGAATTAAAGAATAAAGTAGCTATTTACTACAGCTGTCCTCTTTGAGTTTTCTCTTATGAATAATCTTTTAAGAGAACCAACAAATTTATCTAAGCATCTTGAAAAGAACATCATATATTTAATAAACTAAGCCCAAACAGAGGGAGGGGAAAGAATATCATAACAGAAAACAGAGGTACCATTGCTATTACTCAGAAAAAGAAGAGTTTGAGCTCACTGTGTTTCAATTTCTTTTTGGTTTTTCAAGACAGGGTTTCTCTGTGTAGCTTTGCACCTTTCCTGGAACTCACTTGGTAGCCCAGGCTGGCCTCGAACTCACAGAGATCCGCCTGCCTCTGCCTCCCGAGTGCTGGGATTAAAGGTGTGCACCACCGCTGCCTGGCGGTGTGTTACAGGTATGTTGGCAAAGCTTGATGTGAAGACAACAGACAAAAACAATGCTTACTTGAACATAGACGTGAGCTGGATCACGTGCCGCTGAGCCCATCTGGTTAAAGGAAGAGTGAGTTTATTTCATTTTTCTCCTTTACATATAATTTTATAAAACTGATGGAGAACAGGAAAAAGGGGGGCATTTCAAGTTGGACTTTCAGTACTGGGAAGCAAGACAAACAAATACAATTTGAAGCAATAGCTGGGTGTGGTGGCCCTGGATCCTGGCACATCAGAGGCAGCATGAAGACCCGAAGTTCAAGGTCATCCTCCCCCACAGATCAAGTTCGAGGGCTACGTGAGACCCTGCCTTTTTAAAAAACACAAAGATGAATAAATAGAACCAATAACTAACCCTTAACTTATCAGACTAGAAAATCAAAACAGATGATGAGGTTGACTCCCTAGCACCAAAACCAAACCACTCTGATAACACCCAACACTGGAAAAATTACGGGAAGCAGACACACTTTATATACACATACAGAGTGTCCAAGTTATAACTTTAAAAAAGCACACACTCACAAATCACCCAATTCACTACTTGAAACAGTTTACATACAAACTTACAAAATGTCACTTAGGTATATAGACAGGTTACTGCAAACATTTTTTTATTTTTGTTTTTAAACAGAGAAAATATGTGAACCAGGACTGTTGACAGACCTATAATGCCAGGACTTCAGAGGCTCAGGCAGGAGGGTCATGAGTTTGAGGGCTTTATATTGAGAGCCTATCTTTAATAAAATAAATAAGATAGCAAGGCCTGATGGTGTACACCTGTAATCTCAGCACTTCAGGCTGAGACAGAAAGAATAGCACAAATTTGAAGTTAGCCTGAGCTACACAGTGAGACCTTGTCTCAAAAACAAAATAAAACAGCCGGGCGGTGGTGGCGCATGCCTTTAACCCCAGTACTCGGGAGGCAGAGCCAGGCGGATCTCTGTGAGTTCGAGGCCGGCCTGGTCTACAGAGTGAGTTCCAGGACAGGCACCAAAACTACACAGAGAAGCCCTGTCTTGAAAAATCAAAAACAAAAATCAGAGTGTTTCAAAAGCAAATAAAAAAAAAAAAACCACAAATGAATTAGTCCTCTGCCTTAAGGATATCAGGACTCTCTAAATTATATTTAGAATACTATGCAGCTGCATTAAAACAAAGAGTCAAATAAACTGGAAGCATGTGCAGTTTTAGTATACTAAATCATCTTTCTTAAACATTTACTGTAAACCAAATGGTGTTATGATAGTATATTGTTATTATTATTACTTGGTTTGGAAAAATATTAAATACATAAATTACTATACTTACCATAATTATATTAATATATTATATACTGACATAACATTTATATGTAACTATATATAAAATTATATATAATATAAAATATATAATATTCTTATATCATTATTGTTATTATTTGGTTTGGAAATGATATTAAATAATTAAATTTTTATTTGGTTTGGAAGCTATAGAGGAAGAGAAAGCCAGGCCTTTTGAGCTAAGCATGGCAGTCAGCAGGCAAACATATGGTGAACAGCACCGGGGAGCTTTAGGGAGTGAGAAAGCCCAGTGTCTGGGAAAGCAAGCCCAGGCTTTGGCAGTTGTGCGCGCTCTCTCTCTCTCTCTCTCTCTCTCTCTCTCTCTCTGAAAAGCTAGTAGTAAGCAACAGCAGCACTAATAGTAGAGACCAGACAAGGGACTGCTTATTCCATTTTCTGAGACAGGGTTGAATGTAGCTCAGGTTGCTCTTAAACTTGCTACACAGCCGAGATGACTTTGTGTTCCTGATCCTCCTGCCTCCACCTCCCACGTGCTGGGATTAGAGGCACAGGCCACCATGCCTGGCTCTTTTGGTGGTACATTATAAACAACAACAGTCAACAAAACAGACTAGGAAGTTTACAAATACAGCCAGAGATAACAGCACTCTACAATGCCAGTTCTCAGAAGGCAGAGGCATGAAGATCATAAGTTCAAAGACAGCCTAAGCTACACAGTGAAACCCAGTCTCAAAATAACAAAACCACCTAGATGTGTGTGCCTGTGTATGTATGTGTGTGTACATGTGTGCATGCGCGCGTGCGTGCGTGCGTGCGTGCGTGCGTGTGTGTGTGTGTGTGTGTGTGTGTGTGTGTGTGTGTGTATGTATGCGAGAGACAAAAACCCAGAAGGGACTATCTGAGGAATGGAGCGAGGCAGGGAAGTGGAGAGTAGTACAGTGGAGAAGGGTATTAATATAGAGCTAACTAAAGGATAATGACATGCATGAAAATGCCATAATAAAACTCATTACTTTATATCCTAATTTTTAAAAACCAGTTTTAAAAAAAAGAAACCTATTAATCTGTATAACTAACCCAAAAAATGTTAAAAACAAAACAAAATTCCTCAACAGCAACAACAAAGAAACTTTCCAAATGTCAATTCCTGAAATGAATCACTGGCAGGTTTCTGGCCACGTGAGTCCTGACAGACTCCCACACGTTTAGAGACTCACCTGACAGAACACAGGCTGTCAATCAACTGCCTCTTATGTTCTTCTCCATTCAAATCACCTAAAAACACAAAATGGATGGAGAGACTGATCGCATAACGTGAAAAAAGAAAAAGTCACTAGAGCCGGAAGGACATTACCTTTCCCACAAGTCAGCACTTCCTTTTTGGTAGCCAAGGCAGTGAGAATGATGGGTAATAACTCCAAAGATTTCCCATTCACTAGGCTGTCCTTTCTGATGGCGCCAACAAACTCACTGGCTAATTCAACAAGCAACGGGCCTGGAAAATGGTGAACCTGAAAGTTCAGGGACAAAGAAAACCTTAAGCAGGAATCCGACGTCTGAAACCTTTCTGTGGAGTAAGTCTGTCTCTGAAACACTGAACAGACATGGCCTCCCACAGCTAACGGGGATTCATGGCATCACGCGGTTCTGTTCCACACTTGTAACTGTAAGGGACTTTGAAGGTTAGGTCCTCCATCAACCCCTCCCTGCTTTCAAGACCTACAAGGAGATCTGCATCCCGGTACAGAAGGTGAGCACAATCTACGCGGTTTATACCTTACTGGCCACAGGCCAGTAAGCCACAGGCCTCCTCCCCGCATAGGACCTATGCTAAGTTTGGCACTGAGCATTACCCCCTCCATCTTACCTCCAGCATTAGCAATCCTATGATCTCAGAGGCTACTTCCTGCTGCAAATCTCCTGATTCAACCAACTGGATACAGCAACAATATATCTTGGATCTCCTAAGGGCGCCATCTTCGTCCGAACAGGGAGAGCCTTGGTGTTTTAAACAGGTGTCCAGAACAAAGGAGGAAGAAACAAAGCGCCAGGGTGAGCAGGAAAATCAAACAAGCCTGCAACGTAATACTGAAGCGGAATAATGGCGTTTTCAACAGCAACGCGAGGGGCGTGGGAGAAGAACTCGGTTTAGCCAAAGCAAAAGGTCTAAAGTGTTCACCTTCTGCTCCACTGATTTACTTTATTACACAGTGCAGCGATTTGGGAAGAGGGCTTCACTGATCCAAGTTGAATGCTTTATGTCAGAGACATTACCGCTAGGTTGTGTCACCAGAGTGATAAGGACAGTGGAAACCCATCTCTTCCATAAGTAAGATAACAGAGTACCAACAAAAGTAGCCAAATTCAATCAAGAAATGAGCCAAAGACTCCACCAAAGGAGGCTCTATGTAAAAAAATACAGCCTGACATAGCGGAACACTCCCTTATGCCAATGTTTGGGAAGTGGAGGCAGGAGACTGGAGCTCAAGGTCATCCTGGACTACATCAGTTTAAGGCCAGCCTGGGCTAAATGAGACTTTGTCTCAAAAATTAAAACAAAGAAGGGTAATTCCAGGCAGTCAATTTTTATAAAGGTGTCAAATCGGGGAAAGGGATAAAGTCAGAGCTCTACCTCACAACACACACAAAAGTCAGTTGAGACAATCGAAGCTCTGATTCAAAGAGCAAAGCCAAGCCTGGTAGAGTGCCGCACACTGGAATTCCAGTACTCTGCTGACTGAAGCAGGAGTAGGTATTTGAGGCTGGGCAGGGCATGCTGGGACACACTTTTAATCCCAACACTCAGAAGAGGCAGGTGGATCTCTGTGAGTTCCAGGCCAGCCTGGTCTACACAGCAAGTTCCAGACTAGTTGGAGCTACATAATAAGATACTGCCTCAAAATTAGTAAATAAATATTTTTTTTTCTTTAAAGTACCACAATTTATAAAACCACTCTGAGTCAAAATGAACACAGAGTTCATTTTGCTCAAGAAAGTGACACAAACATCCTACACTGGGAATGAAGGCTCTGTGTGAGGTGTGCAAGGTACTCCGCTCCATTCACACCCAGAGCTCCCTAGCCCTCGGGGTGTGCTAGACACATCTCATTCTGTCTCCACAATCCTAAAAGACTGAGTAAACACAGCAGAGGACACTCTTTACAGGCCCCCAGTCAGCAACACAATCTCAGGTTGCCCTTCTGATTCCCTTCAGTAGAGAGTCCCAGCATCACACTGAGGAGAGCCCCGCCTTAGCGGATTCTCTAGGGACCCAGAGGAAAGCGTCTACCGAGGGGAACACGGAGCAGGAATCACCTTTGAAGATGGCTCTCAGGAGTGCTCCCACGGCTCTTCCTTTCACTGCTCGACTCTGAAGGAGATGAGTCAACTGCAACCGAATGGAGAAAACCATTACAATCTCCAGACCGGCTCCTCTACCCACATGACCTCAGTGTGCAGAGGAAAACAGGCGCTGCCCGGTTCCGGTCAGATGCTAACACACTTGATACGGCAGGAAGAGCTCCAAGAATCCTGGACCGCCAAGACTAAGCTAGCCAGGCAGAGTGACGCCTGAAATCCCAGGACTTTGGGTTGAAGCAGGAGGACATTCGTGAGTTCTGGGCCAGTCTAGGATACATAGCAACTGCAAGGCCAGCAAGAGCCAGAGTAAAACTTCTAAAAAATAATAAAGACTAGGGCTGAGGGATGTAGCCCAGTTGGTAAAACACCTGCTTAGCATGCATAAGACTCTGGGTTCAAACTCTTGTACTCCAGAAACTGGGTGTAGAGGCGCACACCTATAATCCCAGTGCTCTTGAGACGGAGGCAGGAGGATCAGAAGTGCAAGGTTATCCTTGGCTACGAAAGCGTTCAGGATCAGCTTGGGCTAGAGACCCTGTTTAAACAAACAAACAAACAGACCAATAGCTATTCAGAAATTTAGAGCCAGATATGGTACCAGTTCAAGTCTATAGTCCCAGCATTTGGGAGCTGAGGCAGGAGCTCGGGGTCTATCTCCATTACAGAGTAAGACTTTGTCTCAAAATCCCAAAGGGGGTACCAGTCATTCGACAAATATTTATTAACGCTTTCATTAGCACTGGGTACTCTGGCATGATTTAGAGACATCCATCCATCAACAAATATTTCTGACGCATGCACTTTTTCAGAGAACAGTGTAAGGCTGGACAAACGGACATGGTCATTTGCCTCAGAGTTTATGAGAAAGGGAAAGAATGACAGAAGAAAAAAAAACAGAAAAAAAAATTGTCACGATGACGAACAAGTAGCTGAGATAGACAATACCTCAAGGGGAGGGAGACAACAGCAGGTAGGGCAGTCACGCCTTCTGAGGTAGGAAACATTTAAGCCGAGAGTGGGCAGGTAAGAAAGAGCTGGCTATACAGAGAGAGAGAGAGAGAGAGAGGCATCATTGTACTAAGGTCCCAACAGAGCAAGCATTCGGTATGCTTGAGGACCTGGGAAAAGACCAATGTATGGTTAGGAAAAGAGCAGAAAGTAACGCTGGAGCAATAGGCAAGGACCAGAGTAAAAAGACTCCCACAGGCCACCGTAGGAAGCTTAGGTTTCATCTCAGTGCCAGAGAAGTTCCAGAAGTAAAACAAGTGATACTTCTTAGGAAGAACTTCTTAGGTTGTGGGGACTGATGTGGGAAGAGAGAGACCTGCTAGGAGACTGAGTGACTGTGTAAAGAGCAGATGAAGTCCTGAGTGAATGTATATTGTTGACATGGCCCAGCCATGTTAAGGACCAAGACCGTGGACCCATGGGAAACTGGCAAAGCCTTTCCGCCACATTCGGCTCAGAAAGGCAGAGCATTCCTCTGGTCTAAGTACAAGTGTTTACGAATGATTGACCAGTGTGTGCAAAAACTGGCAACTGCGGCTTCCTCCTCAATGTTTGCAGCCTGAGACTGCTCGCTTACAGACGCCTCCTGTGGAGACTAGCTAATTCCAACCCTGTGTGCTGTACACAGTGAACACAGTGAGGTTCCAGGTTGCTGCAGTAGTTAGTCCTACTCCATGAGCGTGTGTGCACAGCCCACCAGCTTTTTTGTGTGTATGCCTGTGATTTCTGTAGTAAGTCTGTTCTTTCTTCAATCCCTCGCCACCCCTAGTCAGGGTTCCAGGAGCAAGCCATGCAGGTCACGGCAAAAAGATGAGAAATTAAGGGACAGGCCCAGAACAGATCACCACAGCCCTGGAAGGAGCCACCCCTGCTAGAGCCTTGACCTGGACTTCTGGTACCCAGAATCAGGAAATAAACTGTATTACTTAAGCCACCCAGCCTGAGGTCCTGTATAGCCGCAGCCTTAGTACACTAATATATAGGAAATAGGAAAAAGGAGATGATTCAAGACATAGCTGAGAAAAGGAGAGGCAGAGTGATGCAGGAAAGTAAGTCAATGAAGAAGCCTTAATTTCAGACTTCAGCAACTAACTGGAAGGTTAAGGTGGCATCTAACGAAAACGGGGCAATCCGGGCTTTAGTAAGCACCTAAGTAACCCGAGGGCTACTAAAGCACTCTGTTGAGCTCCACCCGGTTTCCGGGGCAGGCGGTCTCTCAGAGCTTAGGACGTCTACTCTAGATAGAAAGGTCAAAGGCCAAGCAGACAACTAGGTCATTATCTGTTTCATTTTTATGCTCACGGATTTACAGTGAAGATTCAGATACTGGTTTCCTTTTACCAGTAATTTAAAAGAGATTGTTCTGGGGCTGGAAAGATGGTTCAGTCGTTAAGAGCACTGACTGCTCTTCCAGAGGTCCTGAGTTCAATTCCCAGCAACCACATGGTGGCTCACAACCATCTGCAATGAGATCTGGTGTCCACTTCTGGCATGCATATATGACTACATAATAAATATATTTTTTAAAAGATTTTTCTGCCTACTAACTTATTCTCTTCAAAGAAAATCATAAATGGAGACACATCAACAAGTAAACTAATGCTTCTCGTCCATAACTATAGCCTCTACGTAGCTTCAAACACGACTGTTCTGCGGACTACAAACATATATTGATTTGGGGTCTGGAGGGATGGCTCAGTGGTTAACACTGCTTACTATTCTTCCAGAGGTCCCAGGTTTGATTCCCAGCACCCACATGGTTGCTCACAACCATTTACCACTCCAATTCGAGGGGATCTGACAGCTTCCTGGCTTCCACGGGCACCAGGCACGCACACAGTACACATACATACATACATACAGGCAAAATACTCACACACAGAAAAAAAAAATTAAAAATAAAAAAGTATACTGACTTGTATATACTCAGCTGCAAAGGCAATCTAAGGCTATTTCAAATTTAAAACTGATTATAACTGGCTTTCGTTGTCCTTTTCATTCTCAGCACTGGATTTCTTTGTTTGTTTGTAGTGTTGGGGACTGAACCCAGGGCCTGTGCATGCCGAGCGAGTCTTCTACCACTGAACTGCACCCTAGCCCTCTTTCTACTTTCTACTTGGTCCAGGCCGGACATGAACTTGCAATCTTGCCAGTTTCCCCGATAGCAGGATTGCAGCAGCTCACAGCTCAGTGTCATTCTGTGTCCATCAAGTAAACTCCCCTCTCCTGAGGACACTGGGGAGAGGGGCCTCAGTGTACCCCTGTGGCTCTGTACTGGCTGCTCTCTTCCCTGCTCACACATCCTTTGAATCCGTCAAGCTTGGCCTTTGCTTTTAGCAGTACTCACATCATCAGTTTTCAGGGTTTGAAGAAATTCCTGCAGTTTATCTGTTGTTTTATCTGTTGCTAGAGACAAAATTTTCAGGTCCATTGTTGCTCATATAAGAGAACTATAAGAAAAAGGAAAAAAAGGTCACAGCTGGAAGCTTCTAGAAGTAATTCATACCGGTTACAGACAACACTGTAGTGTTCAGCAGATGGAAACCTCAGGTAAGATGATGATGCCTGGGGCTGGAGAGGTGGCTCAGTGGTTAAGAGCACTGGCTGCTTTTCCAGAGGACACAAGTTCAATTCCCAGCACCCACATGGCAGCTCACAACTGTCTGTAACTCCAGTTCCAGGGGATCTGATGTCTTTACATCAATGCCTACAAAATAAATTTAAATAAATTATTTTAAAAAAAGAAGATGATGATGCTTATCCTAATCAAGTCTTACGAATTCCCTACAATTCTGTACATGGTTTCAGAGCTTCTGCATACATTTTCATCATCTATTCAACATAATGCTTAAAACCAAAATAGCAGTTAGCTATATATCAGATATATTGTAAATATATGACTACATAAACATACAATAAAATACTGTTGGACAAATGCATAAACTAACAGCATCATAAGTGATAAGTACCAATTAAATGGTATTAAAAAAAAAAAACAAGTAAGGCTGAAGATGTGGCTCAGGGGGACAGTGCTTGTCTAGCACGCACAAGGCCCTGGGTTCGATTCCCATGCCATAAAAATGGAAAAAAAAAAGAGAGAGAGAGAGAGAGAGAGAGAGAGAGAGAGAGAGAGAGAGAATGAGAGCAGAGAAGGGTGTGTGTGTGTGTGTAGGGTAGAGATCACATGCACTAGCTGGTTAGCTCACACCTGGAGAGGGAGAGGCAGGATTAGGAATTCAAGACCTGCCCTCAGTTACACAGTGAGTTTGAGGCCAACCCTGGCTACAAGAGACTCTGTCTCAACAAACCACAGAACAAAAACAAGTGAGAAGCTAATAACACTAAAAAATGTTTTCAGAAGAAAAGTCAGAACTGGAAATTAAGAAACGAAATGTAGGTAGCCAAGACGACCAGAGAGTCTACATTACTGGGAAGGAGGATACCATAAACAAAGGCAGGCGTGTGTGTCTGAGCTGAAAGGTGGATTTGGGAACTAAGTAGACTGGCCGAGAGGGAGGCCAAGGAGAGCAGCAAGAAGGCTTGAGAGAGAGGCTGAGAAGAAACAAGATCCCAAGCGTCAGCTAAGAAACTTAAATTTTACTGACAACTACCAAAAGTCCCTGAGTGACAGAGTCTGACGAGATCGGAAACAGTCTTTGGGGAAACTGAACATCAAATTATTGTGCAAATCAAACTAGGAAGGGAATACGGAGAAAGAAGAAACCGACAGGAGACCTAGACACTGTTTTAGTGCTAAAGATAAAAGCCTGTGCAGAGTGTGAACTGTGCAAAGGAAGGGATGAAAGACGGTACATTGGACACAGTCCTGAGTAACACGGAAGTGAAGAGGTAAATGCAGACTGCAGGGGGGAAATAACCCTCCTGTTTCTCCTCTCCCTCCTGTTTCTCATCCTCAAATACAGTACCACCAGCCACTCAGCCCAAAACCCCGGGCAAATTCGTAGGAAATCTGCTTTCATCCTCCATATTCACTACCAAGTCCTATCAACGTCATCCCCTGAACATCTCTCAAATCTGGCAGCATCTCTCCACCTCTGTTCTAACTAACATTACTTCAGAGCCACCAACATCTCCCACTGAACCATTCCAAAGATTATTTTAACCTGTCCCCTTCTACACAGCAATGAGATATTTTTAAAAACAAAAAAACAAATTATACATTTTCCTTCCAATCTATCCTTATCTTAAAAGTGGTTTTCCAGCCGGGCAGCGGTGGCATAAGCCTCTAATCCCATCACTTGGGAGGCAGAGGCAGGCGGACCTCAGTGAGTTCGAGGCCAGCCTGGTTTACAGAGTGAGATCCAGGACAGCCAAGGGCTACATAAATGAGACACAATCAAACACACACACACACACACACACACACACACACACCTATGTTAAAACTTTATCATAGCCGGGCGGTGGTGGCGCACGCCTTTAATCTCAGCACTCAAGAGGCAGAGCCAGGTGGACCTCTGGGAGTTCGAGGCCAGCCTGGTCTACAGCGTGAGATCCAGGACAAGCACCAAAACTACACGGAGAAACCCTGTCTTGAAAAACAAAAACAAAAACAAAAACTTTATTATAAAGAACTAGCAAATAAAAAAAAATCAGAAAGAAATTAACCAGACTCAAAGTCTATACATCACAATGAACTTCTATACAATTAGAAGAACCATTCTAAAGCTGTGGAACTTCACACTGGATTTTGCACCTTCTCTATCAAATGTGTTTTTATGCACTCACCCTCCACCCAAACCAGAAAACCATGTATTAGAGTTTAAACTAGGTGACGAGAAAGTGCTGACTGCAGGTAATGGACATTTGAGTCATGAAAGTTTTACCACTGTATTCTAAACACAATGAATTGTTTTCTGTCCTTCAAAGCCCCAAGGTCCTCCTGTTATTGGCCCTTATAAATGATTTCTCATCTGAAACAAAATAAACACCCACCCTTCCATCCTTGCTCTCTAACCACTCAATTTCTACAAAAACCTTCAGACCTCAGCTCAACCCACACTCTCTTAGATGCTGGGGTTAAATGTTCTGCATTACATCCTCCAAAAGCACCAGTAAAATTCCTTCCACAATGTTACCAATTTAGGCTGGCCTCGAACTCAGAGATCCCACTGCATCTGCAGGTGCTGGGATTAAAGGCCTGCGCCATCACCACCTGTACCAACTCTTAATACTACAGTTTAAATTAATGGCTAGGTCTCCCACTGGTTTACAATTCCATG
>CABHPQ010001376.1:39753-49822 GCA_902168405.1 Peromyscus aztecus | reverse complement strand
CTATCGGTGAGTTGGGTTGCACTGAAACTCTCTGTTGTTTATAGGTGAATGTGTGTGTGCTTTGTGTCAGACCAGGGTGGTTCACCTAGATTGTGTGTAATTAGGCACCGCCACCCTCCCCCAAACTTCTTGACCGAAAAGGAAAAGCCAAGTATTTTGTTAACGACAGGCTCTGCTGTATGTGTTACTATTCCAAGCCTGGACTGTTTTATTTATTTAAAACTATTTTAATTTCTCTATTGGCTTTATTCTTATCCCATCTGTCCCTGTGTGTGGCCGCAGAGTATGTCTTCATTAGAGTAGATGGCTGGCAGAAGTAGATTTATAGTCATTCAGGAAGCGAGCAGCTTGGAGCTGAAGAGGAGTTCCTTTCATCCTTATTGCCTTCAACAGAAAGTGCAAAGTCAAGTTGTTTTGGTTTGGATTTTGTTTTTTCACATATAGCAAAAGACCAAATTAGCTGTATAGTCTTGGATACCGAAAATAAGAATTACTCTAGCTCTCCTAGCCTTTAGGGTTCTGTGGGGATCCCATAGCACAGTGCCTGGCTCGTAGAAAGCCTGGCGAATGTTCAATATTGATATTAGTAGTATATTATAAAACTTGAGAAATAAAGAGCTGCGCTCACCCCCTATCTGTTAATTCAAACATGATGGTTACATAAAAATCTTGTTGAGTCGATCAGTGGTATAGGAATTAATTGTTCCAAATGTTTAAGCTCTGTGCCTACCATGCTCACTGGAATTCTAGTGTTTTCTTGAATACACTGATTGGAAAACATGTCAGTCTTCAGCACTCCATGAAACAAGACTGAAAGACTTTATTAAGTGAAGTTGAACCCACCAATATGTTCTGGAACATTCCAGGGGTTTCTTTGGGGAACTTTTTGGGCTCAAAATTAAAAGTTCTCTCACAAGTTGCACTCCTTGAATTAGAGTTTAATTTTCATTCCGCTATAATGCAATAATAGAATCTTCAGTTTGTTTAAGGCAAAGAAAGAGTGAACTACTGGATTTACAGTCCCCGGGAGACCCTTTGCTGCCCCCTGCTGGACAGGATGGCTCCCAGCGGGTTGGTTACCTTGGCCACATTCCCATCCTATCCAAGATTAATCCCATGACCTGGTCCCTAAAAAAAAAAAAATTCCACCCCCCCCCCCCAAAGGAGCCACATGAGGCCCTAAGGCAGGGATTTTTGACTCCTTTCAAAACTGGGCCCAGAGGTCACTTGAATACCAGTTTGCTGTTTATGTTCTGTGGATTTAGCCTCTTCCATGGTAAAAACAGCTCTGGGTGGATGGCAGGTGCAGAACAGAGAGGAGAATTTCATGGAATCCGGCGTGCTTTTCCAACTCCTCTCTCTTCTCAGTTTAAGGGATGAAATGATTGGGTTTATCTTTTTCAGAGCTCCATTATGCCCCCAATTTTGTGGCACCTAAGGCTGCCCCCTTCCCCCCGTGGCCCCCCCCCCCCCCCCCCCCCCCCCCCCCCCGGAACTGGGATGCCTATGCTGATGTGGTGGGTAGTTGCCCATGGAAGCCAGCGTGGGTAAGAGGTACACAGAGAGAGCATTGGTGAATGGCGGGCCGGGAGCATGAGCACACCAGCCCATGGAACACATCCTTTTTGTTTTGTTGTTTTGTTTTGCTTGGAGCCCATCCCAAGTATTGAAGGAAATAATGTAACCACAATGCCAAAGGACATGGTGACGTCCCTTCCGCTGCAGTTGCTGTCACAGCCTTGATGTTAGGCTCATGGCCGTTCCCGTCTGTGTCTTCAAATGGATCCTGGTGCGCTGGTTTTCTACTGTCGGCCCTGGGGCTAAGTCACAGGGTCCTGCCAGTGGGGTGTCGCTGTCCCCGACTTACTGTCCCAGGCGAAAAGAACACTGCTTTGTTTTCCTGTGTTGTAGAGAAGCTAAGGAGAACTTTATTTTTCAATAAACTTTTCTTGTGTGACAGGTGGTAGTGATTGGGGGGGGGGGGCGCTCAAGCTACACATGTCATGGAGTCAACACACCGTCAAAGGCATGTCCAAGTAGTGGATGGATGGGGACTGGGGAATTAGATAGTTGAGTTCCCAATAGCTGGCTGAGCTCATAAAGCGCTTGCTATGCAAGTGTGAGAACCCGGCTGCAACCCTCAGAATCCACTTTTTAAAAAGGCAGGCACATGCTCGAAACCCCAGTTCTAGGGAAGAGACAGCATGGTTGGCATGCATATAAAACCCATGACTTGGGGCTGGGGAAATTAACGACTGAGTGGTAACGTGCTTGCCAGGCATGCACCAGGACCAGAGTTTGATCCCCAGAACCCACGTAAAAAAAGCCAAGTGTGATAAAAACACACTTGTAATCCTGGCTCTGGAGATGTGAAAACAGGCGTCTCCTTGGGGCTAACTACTCAGCCAGCCCACCCAAATCAGCAAGTTCCAGGCTAGTTGGCATCTCATAGAACAAGGTGGACTGTGTCCTGAGGAACTACATGTGAAATTAACTTCTAGCCTCCACGTACAAGCACAAACGTGCGCTTGCACACACGCATGCACGCATGCGCGTGCACACACACACACAATGGATAGGGGAAGGACTTCACCACTACGTGCCCTTATATCCACCTCAGTGCTAAATGCAAAGTATTCTTTCCATCTTCCATTATCACTGAAGAGGGCTGAATTGGAAAACAAATGGGCTAGATTTTTTTTCTTCAGAAATAGCTCTGGCTGCACAGTGCATTTAAGACTTTATCTGAATGGACGGTAAAAGGCAGAGCACCTCCATCCACCTGAAAGTGAGGAAGCAGCCTGAGGCCAGGAACGGGTGGGCCATGAGAGTTGCCCACGGATCTCAGGCAGCAGACAGCTGGCTAGGCATGCACAAAGCCCTGGGTTTGGTTCCCAACACCATAGATGTTGACATGGTGCACACCTATAATCCCAGCCCTCAGGAAGTTGAGGCAGGACCATCAGGAGTTCTCAAGGGACCTCTCTGAATTTAGGGGCCCTCTGGGTAATTCTCACAAGACAAAGACACCGTGGAATTCACAACCATGTGAGGCTCAGTCACCTGAACTCGGTATCTGTTGAATACAAGGAAGGGGGCAGGCAAACTTCCAGAAACTGCATTCCCCAGGCATGCTTGCATGCTATATGGGGGACATGCCAAGTGGGAGACCCCTCGGTGTCCCTTGGAAAAGTCAGTTGGTCTGTGACTACAATTACATGTCACTCATTCAAAGTTCTTAGGTCAGAAATGTTCCAGAGAGCTTGGAGGATGGCTCGGTAGCTAGGAGCACTTGGCTTTGCAAGCGTGAGGATCTGAGTTCAAGTCCGCCACATCCAAGCAGGGCATGACCACACATGCCTGTAACTCCAGAACTGTGGGAGACAGAGCCGGGAGAATCTCTGGGGCTTTCTGGCCGCCAGCCTAGCTCCAGGTTCAGGGAGAGATCTGGTCCCCGGGGAATAAGAGAGTGTTAGAGGAAGACACACGCATGCACACGCATGCACACTCATGCGCACACACACAATGTAAACAATGTTTCTGATCTTGAGACTTTCTGGATTTTGGAACCTTTGTCTCCTTGAGTTAGCTTTGAGATGAGACCCAAAACTGAACAGGAACTCATTTATATTTTCTGTGTGCTCCAGACTCATGGTCTAAAGATCGTGTCACACCTAAGTTTTAGTGGGCCTGTGTTTGCACTACAACTTGTCACACAGGCCAAGAGTGAATTTTTCTATTTGGGCTACCATGTTGGTGCACATTCTTGAGCATCTTGGATTTCAGATTTGGGGATTCTGGGTGTTCAGCCCGTGCCTTCCCTTTGGCAGCACCAAGGGAAATGAGACACCACCTTGGTGAAGCCTGGAGACCTGCAATCCCTCTGCCCAGACAGTGTCTGCCTCCAGGGATCTGCAGCAGAACCCTGTAACTGTGTGGTCAGTTGGGGTGAGGCTGACCTGGAAACTACAAACCCCACATCAAGACAGACAGACAGACAGACAGAAGTATGGCTGTCACTGTCACCAGGCACCAGCAACCCTCCCTGCTTGGTCCACCTCACCCACAACAGAAAACCTCCCTGCTGGAGGTGGAGAAATGACTCAGTGGGGAAGCTCCCTGTGCCGAGCATGAGGACCTGACCACAGATCCAGAGCACCCACAGAGAGCCAGCCGTCTATGGTGGTGTGCACCTGAACCCCCAGGACTGGGAAGGCAAGATAGATTCCTGGAACTCACAGGCTAGTCATTCTAACTGAATCAGCAAGCTCTGGGTTTGGAGGGAGAGGGAGAGAGAGGGAGTCAGGGAGGAGGGAGGGAGGGAGGGAGAGAGAGACAGAGAGCGCAATGGATACTCCCTACACATCGGCATGCACACTAACAGCTCTCACATACAACCTCCCCATACTATACAGTGGTCAAGGTCTTTATTGGCCTGACATGGCTGCCCGAGTGGGCAGCACCGTGAGCCATGGAGCACAGTTGAATCGGGGACACGTCTACAGCACTTCTACCCAATGTTGCATAAGCTAAGGACATCCTGATCCTCCTGGAGGAGTGACCCACTTCTCACAGACTCTGAGGCACCATGACCACTTAGCACAACAGACAGAGATATGCAGATTCAGGTAATGATTATAATTATTTATTACAAATAAATGTATAGAGTTTCACATCTCTCAAAAATGGTTCCTGGGTTCTCATGAATGTGCAGGTTCTGATGTGGAAGAAAGGACTGTGTGCTTATGTAGCCTGTCCATGCAAAGCTCATAGGTCACTAAACACCTTAAAAAATAGAATGGTCTCCTTCTGAACAAATCCGTTTAGTGTCGGCATTAGTAAAAGTGTAGGAAACGGGTTGATAGACGTTAGGAGGGAATTTTCTGATGGAATCTGCTAGGAGAAAGGAGTGGAGGAGTGTGAATCTGGAGGTGACTTGGCCTCGTGTGTCAGGAGGAGGTGACTCGGTCAGTTACTGTCTGGTTTTGGCTGACAGTGAGCGCCACAAGTGGCTTCCTGTCAAGCAGAGACCCTAGCCTGCTTTCAGGAACTGTTTGGCTCCAGGAAATAGAAAATGTCACTTCCGGCTCAAGATTGGGAAGCGTGGCAGCCCCTCCCACGGGCGGGCAACATCGTCCTAACGTGTTTGATAGCGGGCAACCGGGTGAGGATGTAGGGTAGGTCCAGCCTCCAGGCAGACCTCATCCCATGATGACGGACTCTAATGAACGGAAACTTCCCAAAATGAAACGGGATGTGCAGTTAAATATTGGCACCATCTGCCTTCGTGGAAACCTCTTGTCACCATGGTGACGCTCTTCGCCGGGGCAGCCCCCGCCGCCCCTCCAGCCGCCTTCACTCAAACATTTCGTAGTGACGCGTCTGTCTCACTCTGGGCACCATGTCGATGAGGAGCCTGCAGAAATGAAGACAAACAGGGTCACCTCGACACCAGGAGAGCTTGGGGAAACCGAGGCTGTTTGTATATTGTGTGTCCTTTCCTGTGCGTTCAGGTGCATGGGGTGGTGGGTGGTGGGTGCACATGCGTGTTTGGGGATGGGGGCTGTGGAAGCCAGATAATCTTGTCCATTTTCCCTTGGTTGTTGTCCACCTTGATTTTCTGAGGCAGGGTCTCTCATTTTTACCCGGAACTCACCAAATAGGCTAGGCGAGGTGGCTGGCTAGCAAGCGCCATGGTCTTCCTGTCTAGAATTACGTGCATGCACCACCACAACTCGCTTTTTTTTTTTTTTTAATGTGGGTTACAGGAATCAAACTCAAACAACTGTGTTTCCCCACCTGAGCTACCCCTGAGTCTTATCTGTGACTAATCCTGCCCACATGCCACACCACTGTCCCTTCAAAAGCACACAGCTCAATGGTTTCCCGTATATACGTGAAGCTGTGCGTTCATCCACACTGCCTTAATTCCAGACACTTTTTCATTCTCTGTGCACACTAATAGTCAATCCCATTTTTTTCTTCCACACCTCTTTCCAGACAACCAATCGTCTACTTTGTGACTCTGCTAGTGTATCTATTCTGGAAATTTCATGTAAAAAAGTATAAGGGCCAGGCGGTAGTGGCACACACCTTTAATCCCAGCACTCAGGAGGCAGAGTCAGGTGGATCTCTGTGAGTTCGAGGCCAGCCTGGTCTACAGAGTGAGATCCAGGACAGGAACCAAAGCTACACAGAGAAACCTTGTCTCAAAAACAAAAAACAAAACAAAACAAAATACAGCCACATTCATTTGGCATGTTAGAAGTTCACCCACACTGTAAGGTGTACTGACACTTCCTTCATTTGGATGCCTGAGTAATAGTCTACTGAATGGATACACCATATCTATCCCTTTTTCAGACAACAGGGGACTTCGACTTGTGTGCATTATAACCAGAGCTGCTGCAGCGTTCATCTAGAGGTTCTGACACTTATGTCTGTGTTCATCTTTTCTCATTTATATACTAAGAAGGGAAATCCCTGGGACGAATGGTAACCGCATGCTTAGCACTCGGAGTATCTGCCCATTCTTTCCAACGCAGCGCCGCCGTGAGCATTCCCAGCTGCCATGTCTGAGGCCCACTGTCCCTGCCAATGCTTAAAACTGTCTCTGGGTTTGAGGACGACACCTTAGTGGAAGCCAGGAAGCACTTAACTTTTAAAAATACAGCACCTTGACAGGAATGATTCCCTCTAAGGACAAGTCCAGTCTAGATGCCATATCCAGGGAGTGTCATTGGGAGACTTCTTCAGTAAGTGGCCCCCATGCTAAGATGGCTTTGCCTCCCTCCAGGGCAGCCCTTTGCATGGAGTGGGCCCATTTTTAAATTTTTTACATTTTATTTAGTGTGTGTGTGTGTGTGTGTGTGTGTGTGTGTGCTTGCACACACACCACAGGGCAATTTTGGAGGTCAGTTCTCTCCTACCTTCAACCAGATGGGTCCTGAGGATTGAACCCAGACCATTAGACTTGGCGGCAAGCACCGTTATCCACTGAGCCATCTCACCAGCCCCAGGAGGGGTCCCTTTTGCAAAGCCTTGCTAAGCCTAAGGCTGCCTCTGCCTGGCCTCCTCTGATTCCCAGCAGTACACATGGGCATCAGGTGACAGGAAGGATGCTCAGAGGACACTCACCTGGGCATCATGAAGACCCTCTATAACACCTTGGAGATGAAGGCAGGAGGATCAGAAGCCCAAGGTCGTCCTTGGCTAAATAGTGAGTTTGAGGCCAACCTGGACTACCTGACATCCTGTCTTAACAATAACAACAACAATAATAATAATTTTAAACCCACAGTATAGAGGAAGGAAAGGGACCATTTAGTGGATAAAAAGAGCAAGGAAAAAAAATGAGTGTCTGAAGTGTAAAAGCCTTTTCTCTCCCCAGAGTCCCTGCTTCACCTGTAGAAGGCCACCCCACAAGGAAGGCTGTACCCCATGCAGGCCTTCTCCAATCTCCTGAAAAAGGTCAGTGCTATGCAGCACTGTCCCCGGAGTGTGACACCCACCATCTTTTTTTTTTTTTTTTCGGTTTTTCGAGACAGGATTTTTCTGTGTAGTTTTGGTGCCTGTCCTGGATCTCGCTCTGTAGACCAGACTGGCCTCGAACTCACAGAGATCCGCCTGGCTCTGCCTCCTGAGTGCTGGAATTAAAGGCGTGTGCTACTGCCACCCAGCTCCACCATCTTCTTAGTCAAGGCAGCTACAGCAACCCACAGGCGACCCTCGAGAGCTGGCCTGTTGACATTCCCTCAGAGGATGGGGCAGGGGTGGGTCATCGGACTCTCACTTGAGGTCCCAACCACATACATTAGCCTGCCCCACACCTCCCTCCCAGCTGCACATAATTCTGCCCCAGCTGCTCCCGTGGTCTCGGGGGAGGGGAGGATAGGGGGAGGGGACGGTGCTAGAGTACATCGAATGTGAAGGTTAGCTGCGGACTATTCCACATGTGCAGCTATGAGGAAGTCATCATCGACAATGGGGTGAGGCTGTTGGAAGGTCGCCCACCATACTGGTTAGTCGTAAAAGTTTTGTTGTTGTTTTTTGTTTGTTTGGTTGGTTGGTTTTGGTTTTGTTTATATCAACTTGACACAAGCTAGGGTCGTCCATGAAGAGGGAGGCTGAATTAAGAAAATGCCTCCCTCAGGTTGACCTGTAGGTAAGTGTGTGTGGGTATTCTAGATTAGTGATTAATATGGGATGGCCCAGTTCACGGTAGGCATGCCATCCACCCTTGTCTTGGGTTCTATAAGAAAGCAGGCTGAGCAAGTCACGAGGAGCAAGCCATTGAGCATCCCTCCCTGGCCTCTGCTTCAGCTCCTGCCCTGACTGTCCTCACTGATAGATTGTGACACAGAAGTGCAAGATTAAATAAACCCTTTCCTCCCCAGGTTGCTTTTGGTCATGGTGTTTATCAGAGCAACAGAAAGTCGACTAGAAAACCCACAGGCCTATAAGTAGCTCCTCATCCATGCTCCTGTAAATTAGCCCAGTAACATGCACTGAAATAGATGTGGGTGGGATCGTGACTTTGGTCCATCTTTGGTGCCCTATCTGGGGTGGAGAGATGTCTGTTCACCTTTCCCCAGGAAAAGCAAATAGAGCACTCATGTTCCTGAGACATAAAGGAATAAGACGTGAGAGACCCTTCTTCCATTTCCTGGCTGGAGAAAGGGGTGGGAGGAAGAGGCGTTCTCAGAGCATTCCTGCCCCCTGGGTGATCCAAGATAAAAACAGAGCCGTACTTGACCCCGTAGGCAAAGATGGTGAGGCCGATCAGGACGCCGATGCTGCCGTCCAGGTACCAGACTTTCGAGTTGTGTTTGAACACTTCCGCACTCAGAAGGATGGAGAAGCCCATCACTCCCCCAACAAGGGAGTTGAACCCTGCAAAGGAAGAGAGATCGCACACTGATCTGATGTGGACATTTCGCACAGTCTATGCTATCAAGTCTGTAGACCACAGCGGAACATAGTAGGCCTCCATTCTGTAGACGGAATCTGTACCTACACACTGCTAATGGTTTGTTTGTTCTGAGTTAACCTGCAATCTGGATGCCATCCAAACAGCTGCCTCAGGAGGAGTTCAAGGCTCTGTGGTCTTAGTGTGGAGGAACCCTCACACACTACACACACACAGAGACAGGGAAAATGATGAAGGAGAAGCAGAGCCCAAGGGGCAAGACTAAATGGAGTCCCCAGCTGCCTTTGCTTCCTCTCCCTGTGTAGTCTGCCTGTGGGAGGTGAGATGGGAGGCACGTCCCAGGCTGTGAAGCCACTGTCTTCTCAGACTGCAGGTTGTCCGAATATTCCCGTGGGCTAGGGACATGGCTCAGGTGGTGGGCATCCCCAGAACTGATGCCAAGCCAGACAGAGTGGCATGGGCCTGTGATCTCAGCGTTCCTGAGGCAAGATGGAGGCTAGGGACAGCTAACCAGTCCTGGACGCTCACTGGCCAGTGGCAAACAAGAGACACTGTCTCAAACAAGGTGAAAAGTGAGGACCAACACCTCACGTTGTCCTCCGAGCTCTACGGGAATGCCCTGGCACACACAAGCACTCACGTATTGAACATGTGTATGTGCATATACCCATGGGGGGACTTTTAAAATATAAATCAGAAAGACACTTCTATTTCTCGTCACACCCAAACTCTTCACACATACCCCCCTCTGCCAACCATTCCACCTCCTCCGTGGGGCCCTTGAACTTACCAGAAGCCCTCCTTATCCGGGCCTTCCCATGCATGCTGCTTCCCTCACAACATGCCTCCTCATCCTCAGTTTTGTTTCTCTCACAGTTCTTTTCTCCCTAGCATGATATTTCTGCCTTCCTATTTTACCATCTCCCACTAGGAAACTAATAAGCTTAGGGACGGAAGTTTTGTCCCTTTCCTTGCTGTGTTCCACCCATGTCCCAGAACAGGGTGCTGATGTGGCCTGGCTCAAAAAAAGTAAGGAGCCGAAGTTCCCCAGTCGGCCACTAGATGTCCACCTAGTTCCACCGAGCCAGGCCTCACCAGTCAGCACCACGGACAGCTGTCTGAAGCTGCGCCAGTGAGCAG
>CABHPQ010001376.1:16385-30892 GCA_902168405.1 Peromyscus aztecus | reverse complement strand
TAAGTTGGGGACGGAGGGGAGTGACCTCAACCCATTGGCAAAGAGCAGCACTCTGAGTTCGTGTCTCCTGGCTCTCCCTCACATCCTAACCACCGCTAACCCCCCTCTTCCAGTTCTTTCAGCCAAGACTGGAAGGTGGAGAAAATCACAGCTCTGCTTTTAAGACTCAAAGGCAATTAGGGAAGAGCCGAGAAAACTTGAGCTAGGTGAGGATTCTAGTGCTGACATGTGACATCTGTCATTGTGTGCTAGGTTAAGGACCCTGTCAGCCAGACCAGGTTCTCCAGTTCGCTCTTCTCCTGGAAGATCCCAGGCCCCAGGGTCACCTCAACTGACACTACTTGGGCTGGTAAATGAAGGTCCTCATGAGATAGGACTCTCTATTTCCACAACAGATCAGAAGATACCAGGCCAGCCAAAGCTACTGGATGGAGCTGACCCCTTGGCCTCCACCTGATGTTTTAATTCTGCTGCAGCCGTGCTGACCTCCTCCTCGCCCCTCGGGTGTGGACAGTGTGTTCCTATCTCCAGGCCTTTGCGTAGACTCTTCTGCCTGCAAGCTCAGTGTGTCTTCATGACCTACACTGTTCCTCCCGTCATCTCCCTCTCTCTCTGAAAATATCACCTCCTCAATCAGGTGGTCCCTGGACGCAATCCTTCTCATCATCAGATGGTTTTGCTCTTAGGTGGAGATGTCCCCCATAGGGTCATGAATTTCAACACTTTGGTCCCTGGCTGGCGGTGCTGTTTGGGTGGTTGTGGAGTCTTTGACATGGATCCTTGCTGGAGGAAATGGGTCACCAGGGGGAGGCCTTCAGGTTTTATAGCACAGTCCTACTTTCCTGTCGGTGCTCTACTTCCTGGCTGTAGCCACAGTGTGACCAACCATCTCGCACTCCGGCCACCATGCTTCCCCACTGTGGTGGTCTGTGTCCCTCTTGAACTGGAAGCCAAAAGATGCCCTTCCTCCCATAAGGTGCTTCTGATCAGGCTTTCCGTCACAACAAGAAAAGTAAACAATATAGGGTCTCACAGTTTAGCCCAGGCTGGCCTAAAAATCACAGTATAGCCCAGGATGGCGGAGAACTCACAGGGATCACCCTGCTTTGGTCTCTTGGGTATTGAGATTACAGGCATGAACTACCATGACCAGCTTCCCTGGAGTTATGTTTTTTTTTAATAATAATTTTCTCAAACACATTGCTTTACATTTAAAATCAACCTGAATTAAAAATGAATGAAATTGTAAACCCAACTCCTCAATTGCCTAGCCACAATGTACGTGTCTAATGTGGCAATTGGTTGTTACTTCACCCAGCACACACACCCAGTGCACACACGCACACACACAGACCACACACACACTACACACACATACCATATATACACACCACACACACACCACACAATACCACACACATACACCATATACACAACACCACATACCACACACCATACACACATACTGCACACACCATACATACACACCACACACATGCACACCACACACACAACACATACACACATAACCTACACCACACACACACATACACACACACACACACACACACACACACACACACACACCTGGAAGTTTTACTGGATAGTACTTTTTAGAAACACGTGGACTTTTCCCTTTGAACTTGACATAGAGGAGAGAGTTGCTGTCAAGTGTTGCAGACAGGTACGAGTTAGCCAGACAGGGAGGGAGGGCTGCAGAGAAGTGAGCAAAAAGAGTTAGCCAGACAGGATCTGTGGCTTTAAACTCAGCAGGTCACATTGCTGAGATCGTCAGGGTTGATAATATCCTGCCTCCCAAATGTACCTAGTGACTTTAGGTTTTTCAACATTATTACTCATTTTATTTTATTTTCCTGAAAAAGGGCTCATGTAGCCCAGGCTTCCACTATAAAGCAAGGGGTGATCTTGAGCTCTAACCCTTCGGCTTCCATCTCTGGGATTGTGTGTGCTGGGACAGACAGTATGTGCCATCGTGTATGTTTTCTTATCGAGGCATAACTAACACACAATAAACACAAGGATTGCAGGCCTTGCAAGATGGCTTAGCAGGTAAAGGCACTGGCTGCTGGCCTGACCCTCCCTAAATTCAATCCCGGACCCAATGGGAGAAGGAGGGGACTGACTCCCTCAGAATATCCCTGAACTCCACACTCTCACTGTGGCTCACATGCCCCACCCCACACTAAATAAATTGAAATATAATAAAACACTTTAATATAAAGATTTAGAGACTGAATCTGATTGTGTCAGTGGTAAAATACAAATAAATCCCCCCAAATACCCAGAAAGTTCCCTCATGTCCCCAACTCAGTCCCCTACAATTGCTTTATGACTTCAAGTCCATATGTTAATTTCTCCTATTTTTGGATTTTATACAGCTGGCCACACAGTATGCATGTTTCAATCTGAATTCTTTTTTCCTTTTTCAAGACAGAGTTTCTCTGTGTAGCCCTGGCTGTCCTGGAACTCACTCTGTTTACCTCAAACTCACAGAGATCCGCCTACCTCCGCCTCCTGAGTGCTGGGATTAAAGGCGTGAGCCACCGCCGCTGGGCTCTCTTATCAGTGTGGTTTTGAGATTCCTGTGAGATGCTGCAGGTTTCAGTACCTGGTCCTGTGTGGTCCTAGTACTTATTCTACTGGTCTCAGCTCTGGCCACAAAAAGTTGGGTTTTTTAGGTTTTTGTTTCATTAGTTTGTTTTTGCTTTTTGTTTTTATAATTCCACCTAGGCTCCTTGTGCTTAAAGCATTTTTTTCCATTTAGGTTCCCAGTGGAGAAATTGTTACTACAAGGAGCTAACAAATGGGAGGGCAGCTGGTAGGGTCTGTACTAGAGTTCTCTAGAGGAACAGAAATGATTTTATACACACACACACACACACATACACACACACACACACACACACATATACATTACATACACATACTTACATTCACATATATACATATACATTATATATACATACATATACACACATACATATATACATAAATTAGATTGGCAGTGGCCAGGCCACAGTGACCATCTGCACCTATGTAAGACAGAGAACGTAGTAGCTGCTCAGTCCATGAGACTGGCTACCTCAGCAGTCCCGATCTGAAGTCCCAGGGCTGAAGACCTGAAGGACTCCTGAAGAGCGGCTGGTCTTTAGTCTGCTTGGGAAGCTGAAGAAGCTGGTTCTGATAACAGGGAAGGACGGTGGAAGCAGAGGGAACAGGTGAAGGCAGGGAGCACTGCCCATTCCAGGAGAGGGTCTTCGGTCTCAGTTAACCCTTCCTGAAGACTCCCCCACAGTCCTGCCCAAAGGTCAATTCCAGATACAATCCATCTGACAATCAAGACTAACCCTCACAGGGTCTAGTGAGGGTTAATAATGCTTCCCTTGTTTAGGAGGCCAGAAGCAGAGGTCAGAGGGAAAAGAGCAGAGATGGAGGCTTAGCTGCACTGCCTCCACCAGGGCCGACAACAGGCTCTTAGAAAGTCGGTCCAATGGCCTTGGCCGTCAGGGTGTCTCCATGCAACTCAGCCTCTTCCAACTTGCTATCTAACACGGAACTCCACCCTCTCTCACCCCGCCACTCACCCACTATCCCACCCATCGACACAGAGTGAGGCCGTCTGATTGCATCTTCTCCACGATCCTCATCTTCCTTCACACATTTGCATACATCGTCAAGGAAGGCCAGCCTTTTGACATTGAACACTATTTGCCGTCTACCAAGCTCAGAGTTTTGTGTCGGGCCACATTCATAGCTGTCCTGGGGCACAGGTGTCCCGTGGGTTGCAGGACACGACCCTGGCCCTCAGCAGTTTCTAACACTGTGTTACTGAGTTTCTCTGCCCTCCCAGGCGCCGTTTCCCCCAGACAGTGGCACCTCAGAGCATTTGTGTTCCTGCCATCGCTCACAGGAAAACCTTGTGTTGAAATGAAATTTTTTCGATAGTGTGTGCCAGTTGTCACCTCCTATGCGGGGTTTATTCTTTATAGGAGGTGACAGTGACTGTTGCAACTCCAGGGCACAATGAACTGTTGATGCTAACATCAGACAGAGGCCGGATCTTCCCCGGTGGACCCCCGCTTTCCTGTTCACAGGAGCTGAGGTGGGGAGAGAGGGCTCTGGAGGCTGGCTTGCTTATGCCTGCAAAAAGGCGTCCTTTGCCTTCCTAATGAGGACAGATTTCAAACCCTTCTGACACCGTATGTGCCAGAGTGCCCCCAGGGCAATGCTCGCGCCTGCTGAATAATGCATGCCGATCGATTTACGGCCCCAGGTGAAATTAAAACAGTCACACTCATCTTCAGAACTTTTCCTCACCACCCTCCCCCTCCCCCTCAGAGGTGGGGAAATTGCACCAAGCGCAAGCCTCCCTTTCCCCTGGTGATGAAACCATATTGACAAATTACCCTGTGTTCCTGGCTTGGGAATTTGTAAGTTAGCAATCAGACCATTCGGAAGTCAGGATGTCGAACACCGATGCTTGGATCAGTGGGTGAATAAATAGGGAACACTGTGGGGGTTACTCGGGCATTGAGACAGACTGGGCCACCCCAGCCCTGACATTTCCTGGACAGACTGACAGGTGAGGCCCTGCCAGGTCTAAGGAAGAGAGTGGGTGCCAGCTTCCTGGGGTCCACGGAACTGAGATGGATGTGAGGGTCACAGGAACCCTCACAGGAAGACACAGGCTTGCCAGCAAAGGTGCTATGATTGTCCTAGGGTGCAGCAGGGCATTCTGAGAGGCTGGGCTGACACTGCCTGGTGCATTCTGGCTTCTGCTAAATGAGGCATCAGAGACACACCACTGCTTTCTCATAGGACGATGTGAATCTCTGCGACCATGGGCGTTGCCATGGATGCGGAGATGAGCCACCTGGCTGGGTTCATGCTTTCCTTCCCTGGTGACTACCTGGCTACAGCCTCCTCCCCTGATGATCATGAGCATTCAAAGGAAGAGGCTCCTCTGGGATTCCTAAAAACATAACATCACATAACCTGAGACGGTTAATCTTAATTGTCAACTTGATGGGATCTGGAATCACCCAGGAGACACACCTCTGGATATGTTTGTGAGAGAGTTTCTGGAGTGAATTAACAAAGATAACCAATTATATTGACATACAATTAACATTTTAAAGTATGCTCTGATAATAAAAAACTAAAATAAAATATAAAAGAAATGTGGAGACTTATAAAAATTATAAATCGTTACCTCTAGGAAAGAGGTTATTTTTTTTTCCTATTAATGAGCCTTGTAAAACAGTTGGCTATTTAGGATGTGTGTGTGTGTGTGTGTGTGTGTGTGTGTGTGTGTGTGTGTAACTTGAATAGAAATGAGAAATAAGCCCATCCTGCTTGCCCACGCCCATAATCTCAGCATCTGAAAGGTTGAAGCGGAAGAATTATAAATTCCAGGCCACCCTGGGCTACATCATGAAGCACACCCCACTCTCATCTTAAACATTTAAAGAGAATATACTTCAGGACAGTAATTCTGGTTCTCTCAGTCAGAGTTCAACCTGAGAAAGTCAACTAAAGGCAAATATCTACTGTGAGGAATCAGCTGGTGACTGTCATGAGTCTGTAGTCAGAAGCTCACAGGGCCGGGCATCTGGGTGGTCAGAGCGGACGCTGATGCCCATAACAGGGATGACCTCCTTTTCCTTAGCGACACCTGGGCTCAGTCTTTAGGTCCTTCAACCAACTGTAGTGGGTTCACTGGGTGATTGACAGTTTCTCCATGCCACAGCTAGCAGAAGATTTCACTGAAAGGCCGAGGCCAGTGGAGCATCCCACCACCACACCTTCATCCTCCCGGCCTGCTCCATGAGCTGGTCACTGGAGAGTTAGGTCAGGGATTGTCTCTCAGAACCTAAAACCACCACATGTCTAGGAGACCCAGAAGAAGAAAAATGGAGACACAAAGCACACCTCTATGCAAATTACCTCGGCCAGCCCCTCCCACAGGTGAGCACGTCATGGCTCTTGTCATTTGAGAACAAAACGGAAAATGCTATTAGCTGGAACTGGCTGGATGGCTCAGCAGCTGAGAATGCTTGCTGCTCACCCAGAGGACCCGAGTTCAGTTCTGAGGACACACGCTGAATGGCTCACAACCACCTGTGACTCCAGCTCCAGGGGCTCCGACACCCTCTTCTGGACTGTGTTCACGTGGTGTATGTTCACACAGACACAGACACATACTCGTAAATAACAATCAGATAAATGCTACTAGCCGAGACTCAAAAGGAAAAATGTATGTGATAGAATTCCTGGCCACTCCCCCAGCTACATGTCCGCACATGTGCCATCCAGTAGCCAGGCAAGAGGCTTAGTCATTCCAGGGCCTTCCGCCCTATGTAATCCGTGCGCTGTGTGGTCACGGAATTGGAGCGCAGCATGATCACGTAATCTATGTGCATGCGTGGTGTAGCTACATAAGCCCATATGCACATGTGCAGGGGGTGGGAATCCATAAAAAGTGGGTCACAGACCCCTCCCCCGTCTCTCTCTCTCTGCACAACCATTTCCATAGGCCTAAGCACTCCCCTCTGGTTCCTTCTCTTAATAAACTCTCATAGTGGGTTTTGTCATGCCTTGTGGCTTTTTCTCATGGTAAACAGCACCGCATGATAACTAACAGTGTGTACATACAGCTTATTTAGCTATCCTCAAACCTACTCATAGTCACATGGATCAGTCAATACCTTGAATGTGGGGAGCACTCTGAGGCAAACTCTTTTTTGCCAGTCTATTCTGCTTTTCCACGGACACTGAAGAGTCCACCGAGGGCTCCCT
Source organism: Peromyscus aztecus (assembly GCA_902168405.1). Lineage (NCBI taxonomy): Eukaryota > Metazoa > Chordata > Mammalia > Rodentia > Cricetidae > Peromyscus > Peromyscus aztecus. The sequence continues at coordinate 24,073 of CABHPQ010001376.1, read as the reverse complement.
GGGAACCTTCCCGATTCCCTGAAAGACAAGATCCTATTGGTTGTTGATCTTCCTAACAGCAGTACTGGCCTAATCTGGGCCAGCCTTGAACACACCTGAATTTGTTCAGTCACCAAACGCTCAGTTCTTCCTGGGGAGACAGCAAGTCCAGCTTCTCAAAGGCCTTCTAATCCACTCTCTGCTTCTCTTTGTGTAAACTCCAAGACCCAGGAAATAAACCACCACAAATAACCACCAGAAAAGTTCCAGAACTCTACTGCAGTGTGCTAATGGTTACTGCACACCTCAGCACGAGAATGGGCTGTTTGGGGGACCTGCCTGGAGATGTAGCTCAGTTAACAGAGTGCCTGCCTGGCAAACATAAAGTCCTGAGTTCAGTGCCCAGCCGTGCAAGAATCATGCATGCTGGCACACGCCTGTAATCTCAGCACTTGGGAAGTAGAGGAAATAGGTTATCCTTGTCTGCATAAGGAGTTCAAAGCCAGCCTGGGCTAACTGAGTGTCACAAAAACACACCTAGACTGGGGCTAATAGTGTTTGAGAAGTAGTATGAAGACAGCCAGCTGGTGGCAGGCAGAACTCGGGGCACAGCTGCCTTCACTGAGGAAGACTGGGAAGGCCAACAGCTCTTAGCAGCTGTTTCCTCTAACAACCCTACATGCACGCGCGTGCGCACACACACACACACACCACAGACCGGGGTGGGGGAGGTGGTCAGGGGTCAAGCCCCCACAGCCACTCTGGTTTGTTTTTTTGTCTTTTTCTTAGTTTTAGTTTTTTTTTTACTCCAGAGACTGAGATAATCAGAGAAAAAGAGAGAGAGAGAGTCTTTGTAACCCAGTGTCCCAAAAACTATATCCCAGAACAATATCCAATGTTCCCCCAACAACGTGGTTACATGTGTGGCTTTGTGAGCAAACACTCGTATTTTGGCCACAGGCCGAATATTCTAAAGAAAAGGGCGTTTTCCACGTGACATGAGGGCAGAGCCCAGACCTTTACAGTAAGGGCTCTCATTTCTACACGAACGCACTCCCCACTGCTTTGCAGTGCTAGGTCTTACTGTGTGCGCTGTATAAACGGGGCATTTTAGTGCGAGCTTAAGACATAAAACAAGCATTCAGTAGGAGTCTCTTCACTGACTAAACAACAGTCCCAAGTACAGAAATGTTCTGAGACCGGAGGTCTCATCCTCTATGTGGGGAAGCGAATGGGAAAAAAAATTATACTGCAGCATCAAACAGCTTTTGAAATCATGGGTTTTTTTTTTTCCTTTCTCCAAATGATAATGCACTTTCAAAACGTCACAGAGAAACAAGCATTAAGTTAGTTAGAAAAACAAGTTCCAAGAGATGAGAGTTGCCCAGGGAAAAGGTGTAGGACTAGAGAAGTACTCCATGTTAATACCACAACCTGCGGACGTTGATCAACACCACTGCTCTTTGTGTGTGTGTGTGCTGTGTTGTTTTTGTTTTCTTAGATTTGTTTAATTTTTATTTATGTGGATTTATGAATGTCTCTGTAGAGTGTGTGTATGTGTATGTGTGTGTATGTGTGTGTGTATGTGGGTGTATGTGTGTATGTGTGTGTGTGTGTGTGTGTGTGTGTGTGTGTGTGTGTGTGTGTATGCCCTCAGAGGTCACAAGAGGGAGTCGGGGCCCCTGAAGCTGGAGTTGTGGGCAGTTGTGAGCTGCCTGACATGCGTGCTGGAAACGGAGCTCCAGTCTTCTGCAAGAGCAGCAGTGCTCAGCCTCTGAGCCATCCTCCAGCCCGGTTTGTTTTCTGAGACAGACTCTTTCTGGCAGTGCTGGCTGCCCTGGAGCCCCGTATGTAAAGCAGGCTCTGGTAGAAATCCTCCTGCCTCTGCCTCCCAAGTGCTGGGATTACCACACCTGGCCTGTGTGTGCGCACGTGTGTGTGTGTGTGTGTGTGTGTAGGGGGAGCTACTGGGATGGAACTCAGGACCTCATACACGCTACACAAGTGCTCAATCCACATCATGAGTATCCTTAAACACACAGATTCCCCTTGAACAGGAGGGGCCAGGGTGGGGTGACTGGCAGCCGGAGAGAAATGAAAATATCTTCTTCCTTTTTTTTTTTTTTTTTTTGTCAGAACAAGACAAGATGGGTCTTCATGACGGTAATCAAGTTCAAAATCTACTCTGAAGGAGGCAGGGGTTGTTTCCAATCATTGAAAATGGGGGAAGGCCCTAGACCTGGAATTGACTCGGAATCTTCTGTAGGACTGGGGTCTCTGGACTGTTTCGCACAGAGCCATCTTTAGAAGCTCTTTGTAGAGGCCGGCTTTGCAGTTCTCAGTCCTCGGAGAGACCTTTGATCAGCTGTCGGAAACGTGGTCCACTCACTGTCTCTGAGGCTGCGTATCATTCCTATCACAGGCTAGCGCTGACGTTTTCTCCCTTCAGCCAAGAACGTGTCTTTGTTCTAAGATGATGGCAGGTCTGACGCCTCCACCCACTTCAGAAATGCCTTCAAGGTCTAATGAGACATCAAGCTAAAAAACACCGTTTTTTGAGGAAGAAAGCACAAAGATACCTATTATAATAGAATAAAGCAACAATGGTGTGTTGCTCACAGATTTATCAAACTGATTAAAAGCAGATTTCCCAAGCCAGGAAGAAGACCAGTTGGAGACTCCTGAGTCATTTCCCAGGAAACCAGAGCTGACAGTTAACTCCCAGTTCTTCTAAGAGAGCGGGAACACTACCTGTCCACACTTCAGAAGCTAATGGAGATAAACACTCGGGAGCCCAGGCTACATGGGATGTGCCATGAAGTCACGTGTTTCTGCCACAGCTCCTCTGGGGATGGCTGATATATTTAGTTCACTGTTTTGCTTTCCTGTCTAATGAAACACATTGTCTTCTTACATTATCTATTTATAGTACAGGTAAACCAACAGTACTGTCAGCAAAGTGTCTGGGTCACACTTGGGAGAGCAAAAGCTGTCTTCATAACAACTCATTTGTCCTCTGTAGATCTCAGTGGGACTCCTAGCTGGCCTCCCAATGGGAGGTCATTTGTGGCTGAGCACAGCCTCTGTGTTTCAAGTACACATTTCGATCAACATCGATATATTCTGTGACTCTGTGTGTGTGTGTGTGTGTGTGTAAAAGAGAGAGCACCTATGTTACAGGTGTACATGCCTATACTTGCATGAAAAGGCCAGAAGAGCACCTGGCGTCTTTCTCCGTGACTCTCCACCTATGTTTGAGGCAGGGTTTCTCCCTAACCTGGGTTCGTATCTCAGCTAGGCTGGAAGCCAGCAAGCCCCAGGGAAGAACCTCTTGTCTCCAGCCCCCTCAGAGCTGGGGTACAGGCATTTGCTTTGCAGACACCTGTTTGTTACGTGGGTACGGGATCCTAACTCCAGTGCTCACAACTGCCAAACTGGCACTGTTTATCACAGCCATCTCTCCAGTCCCGCCATGCCATTGAGACAGAATCTCTCACCGACCTGGGGCTCTCCAGGTAGGCCAGGCTGGCTCTCCAGCAAGCCCCAGTCACACCTGTCTCTACCTCCTCAGCCCTGAGGTGATAAATGTATGCCGCCACACCTGGGTTTCCAAATGGGTTTCCAGGGGTTGAACTCAGGTCCTCATATAAGGTGAGCACTTTACTAACCAAGTCAGCCTTTTGTTTTTTAAGTATTCATCAGTTCAATTCCCAATTCAAGTGTGGAGCTCTGTTGGACAGCATATCATGTTGGAAGACGAACTTCTGATGCCGATGGAGGACCCAGGAATCACAGGACAGGAAAGCGCCTACGGCATTATCCAACCTGAGCTGAAGAGCATCCCTGAAGGCATTTCTGGCATGTTCCACACAGTCTGACCCCCCACACTGAAGCTATGACAAGGTCTACAGTCTTCCTTAGAGGCCTCTCCTCAGACGGTAGCAACCACTCAGTAGCTAAGAGCTAAGCAGTCTGAAGGGCTTCCATGTTTAACAAAGCCCAACGCCTTGAATTTGTTTTCATCAACAAGGTAACGTTAGTATTGGTCTGCTATAAAACAAGAAACTGGGGCAGACAAAGATCAAACAATCTACCCTAGGTTCTCCCAGGGAGAAAGGCAGGATTAGATCCATGCAAAAACAGCTCTCACCTCAAAGGGGATAAGAGACAGCTTGTTCTGCAGCCAAAAAAGAATGACGTTGGCCCAGGAACACTGATTCAGGTTACCCCATGTTCCATGCTCCAACTGCTAACAGTTCCATGCCATTCTTAAAGATTATTAATAGTATTACTCTGTATGTTTTTGTGTTTGTGTGTACATGTATGTTTATGTGTGTGTTTGTGTGTGTGTGGTGTGTGTGTGTGTGTGGTGTGTGTGTATTTGTGTGGTGTGTGATGTGTGTGTGGTGTGTGTGTATGTGTGTGGTGTGTGTGTGTGTGTGTGTGTGGTGTGTATGTGTTTTGTGTGTTGTATATGTTCTGTGTGTATGTTTACACTGAGGACACATTGGATGGAACCTTTAGAAATACACTCCCCAATGAGACCCTCACTTCAGAAGGCCAGTGAGACACTTAGTGGTCAGCAAGGCCAGGAAAACCCCCCTTTAGTCCCGTGTTCCTGCTGTTTCCTTCTGTCAAGTACCTGTGGCTCTACACCATCAGTTCTCAACCTGTGGGTCACGACCCCTTTGGGGTCGCATGACCCTTTCACAGGGGTCATCTAAGACCATCAGAAAACACAAATATTTATATTACAATTCCTAACAGGAGCAAAATTACATTTATGAAGCAGCAAGGAAACTAAACTTCGGGTCGGGCTCACCACAGCATGAGGAACCCGATAAACAGTCACAGCATTAGGAAGGCTGAGAACCACTGCTCTAAAGCCACGCTCCAGAGAATCCACTGGCAGGGGTAGGCTGAGGGGAGGTACAGGCAGGGAAGGATGCTTCCACTGGACAAGTGGCCAAGCCAGGGAAGCAGATATGGAGGTCAATATAAGCACAGATGGCAGGCGGGGAGTGACAGGAAGAAGGATGAGTTTCCGGTTTTAAAAACTACATGTATCTACTTAGTGTGTGTGTGGGGGCCCACACGTGCCAAGGTTCATATGTGAGGAGCAGGAAAAGGGGGGGGAGGAGAAAGAACGGAGTGAGGAAGGAGAGAGGAGGGAGGGGGAAGGAGGGGTAGAGGAAGGGAAGGGGAAGAGGGAGGAGACATTCTAAAGGGCTAAGTCCTGAAAGCCAGTGGACAGCAGAGACACACAGACCCGTGGAGCCAGCAGTGGGAGTCGGCCTGCAGAAAAGAGCAGGACTCAGACCCAGACTCTGCCATCAGCCACGACAACCTTAGCCTTCAGCTTTCAGAGCCCGTGTGCCTACGAAAAGGAAAAGTACATCACCTGCCCTGTGTCATCAGAGCAGATGCGGTGGGGCTCTTTAAAAGCAACCCATGATCGGAAATAAAAAGAACAGCAAGAAAGAAATGAAAGAATAAAGCAGTCCATCTTGGCATTAAACAACATAGATATTATCAATGAAAAAAAAAAAACTTAAAGATGCAGTGGGTAAGGTAGAGGCCTGGATTTCTTAAGGATGCTCACGTTTGCTCAGAAGTTGTTTTCACTCTTTTTATTTTTGTTTATTCATTCATTTGTTTGTTTTAGAGACAATATTTCATGTAGCCCCAGCCACCCTCAAACTCAACTGTCTAGCTGAGGATGACCTTGAACATCTGATCCTCCTGTCTCCACTTCCCAAGTGCTGGGACTACAGGAGTGAGCCACCATCCCTAGTCCAAGGCAGTGCTGGGATTGGAACCCAGGCAAGGCAAGCAGTCTACCAACCGAGTCACAGCCCCGTCACTAGATGTTGTTTCTGTGTCGAAAATAAGGAAATAGCAAGCTGCTGGCATCAGGCAGGTGTTCACGTATGTCTTACTCACACAGCCTCCTCCTGCCCCATCTAGAATCAGAACACTACAGAGTTGGAGAGAAGCCTCCAGAATCTGCGCCATTGACCAAAGGTGTGGCAGAAGGGGTAGGGAGAAGGCTTAGGCCCTTTTCTCAGGCAGCCTGGCCACACAACCCCCACAGGCCTGCTTCGGGGCTCACGGGAGAACTTCCTCTTCTAGACAAACCCCAAAAGGCTGGTGACGCCCTGGAGGTTCAGAGCCAGCTGACTTCACAGCTGGGTAACTCCTGGCTACACAGATTTCTAGTGGAACACTGGCCTGTTGTGGGCTGGGGAGTGGATATGGGGAGGACCTGCCTGAGTTTAGATCACAGAATCTACGATGTCTAAAGCCAGTTATAACCTAAAGGCAGAGCAGCACCTCAGGGGAGGGAAGTGGAGACAAGATCCTGAGGGCTGGCTGGCCACCGGCCTAGATGAAAGACAGTGAGCTCCAGGTCAGTGAGGGACCCAGTCTCAAGGGAATAGTGTAGCTGAAAGTTTTTCTGTGTCCCGCCTGGCCTGCAGTCAGGACAAATCTTTCTCACCTGCCAGTCCCGCAGCCACTCAGACCCAATTAAACACACACAGGCTTATATTATTTTTAAACTGTGGCCAATAGCTCAGACTGCTGCTGGCTAGCTCTTACACTTACACTCAGCCCAGTTCTGTTCATCTATATGTTGCCACGTGTTCCGTGGCTTTACCTGTGTGCCATTACATGCTGCTCTCTGGACGGCGGGCTGGCGTATCCTGACTCAGCCTTCCAGCCTTCCCACAATTCTCCTTGTCTGTTTATCCTGCCCATACTTCCTGCCTTGGTACTGGCCAATCAGCTTTATTTATTAACCAATCAGAGCAACATATTCACAGCATACAGAACATCCCACAGCAGAACAGAGCAAAAGAGAATACACAATGCCCTCCTCTGGTCTCACAGGCATGTACACCCTCACATATGTACACACACACACACACACACACACACACACACACACATTCTTGTACTGAGTCTTACTCAGAGAACTGCACAGCTGAACTGAAGGCAACTGGTTTTGATTTTTGCTTCAGTTTCAAGACAAAGTCTCATGTATCTTAGTATCCCAGTCTGGGCTTAAACTCACTGTGTAGCCGAGGATGACCTCCAGCCTCTGATCCTCCGACCTCTACCTTTGCCGGGGTATGGGACAGGTGTGCACCTCCAGACACAGTTTGTATGGTGCTGGGGCTCAAACCCAGGCTTTCATACTTGCTAGGCCAGCATTACCCATGGAGCCACACACAGCCCCAGCCTTGCTACTGTCCGGGCAGAACAGAGCTAGGAAAATGCAGCCTGGATTTGAGGGGAGGGGTTAAGGTGTGATTGGGAGAGACACCCATCACCTTGAAGCCCTGAAGAGCACGGTCCCTGGTTTGGTCCAGGCTCTACAAGAAATAGCAAGTCTCTGAGTGCAGCTCAGACTTCCCATGTCCTGTGTGAAATTATCCACTCACTTAAACCAGGTTTTCAATTTCTTTTCCATTAGTTCTTGCATGTGTGTCGTGTGTGTGTGTGTGTGTGTGTGTGTGTGTGTGTGTGTTCAGGTGTGTGTGTTATCAAATGTGTCTGTGTGCAAGTGTGTGTTATACATAGGTGTCTGTGTGCAGCTGTGTGTGTTATACATAGGTGTCTGTGTGCAGGTGTGTGTTATACACACGTGTCTTTGTGCAGGTGTGTGTTATCATATGTGTCTGTGTGCAGGTGTGTGTGTTATCATA
>CABHPQ010001376.1:0-14485 GCA_902168405.1 Peromyscus aztecus | reverse complement strand
CCCACACATACACAGAGGAGGAGTATTACCCTCAAGATGGCACAGGATCTATAAGAAACAGACTGTGGGCAGCTACATAGATATTTCCTCCAAATTGAAACATTCCCTCCTGGAGCAAGGCTCTTTAAGGCCCCAGGAAGTAAAAGAAACCTACAAGATTCAGGAAATCAACAAAACTCACAAGTCTCAGGAAGCTCCTGAAATTTACAAGATTCACAAGGTCCCACCCCTAAAGTTATACAAGCATTACACGATAGGTCATCCAAAAGATAAATGCACAGTCTCCCTAATCATTCTGACACATATAAAATGGTGTGTTGTGGTCAAGCTGGAAATCCAAACACATCCAAACAAGCCGGTGTTTCTTCTTTACATTGTCATGAACCCAAATGTGAAAAATTACAGTGGCAGCATCTTTATCACCTAGTAACCAAATCAGTTGCCTTCTAGGAAGGCTGCGCAACAGGAAGCTACAAAAATATCCAGGGAGGATAGGGGAAGGAAGAGTTAAAGTAATGGCCAGAGGAGGACAAAATGGTGAGAAACTTCTCTGTCAGAAACTGTGTCTTCTGGTCTGTATATCTAGACATCAGTCGTGCTAGGGAACCTAATGGAAATAGATTTACATACTGCACTGAGGTGCAAAAGAAAAAAGAAATGTTTCTTATTGCAGCATCATTAGAGGGATTCAGACAACAGATTGGATCACAGCTGCATAAATACAATTCTTTTTTGTGAAAAGAAAGACATTTTGCTCTAAAACTGGTCAAAAGGCCTAAGGAGCAGGACACAGACATGAGTACCAGCTCAACTATATGGAGTCTCATCTGACCCAGAACTTCACTATGCTGTCATTTGTGTTCCTGCAAAGAGTTCTTCTGTCCCCTAAAACGGCTTCCCCTTCCCCACGCACTGCAGCAGACCTGTGTGAGAAGCAAGGTGTGACCTTCAGGGAAGAACGTTAGGAAAGAAGGACCTTACCACTTCAGGAAGCAGCCTCGTTGAAAGGTCATGGATGGCTTTGACCACTATGCATATAGATGACAGAAGAAAGATCACCCCCAAGATGACGCAGGCTCTGGAAGAAAAACAACATGTATAGTTGTGTAGTTATTTCCTCTAAATTAAAATATTTCCCCCTGGAAGGAGGCTCATTAATCCTCAGAAAGTAAAGGACACTTAGAAGTTTTAGGAAGTCAACGAAACTCACAGGTCTCAGGAAACTCCTGAAGCTTACAAGACTCACAAGGCCCCTTCTCAAATGTTACATGATCAGTAACAATTGCTTAGAAGATGTGACTTTTTTCAGTGGAACTGCCTGAAAGTTGTATAGGGAGCTCCTGGGGTACGGCTTTTGCTGACTTGTCACCCATGTGGGGTGAGCTTTTCAATGATGCAGCTGCCTTTGGTCAAACTGTACTCCGATAAGTAACCCCAGTGAAACTCATTGTTCACTAATCTACATAGATGGAATAATTTCTTTGGCATGTTGTCAATCCCTTGTCTGGAATGGATCCCAGGGGCTGGCTGAGAAGTTAATATAAACAAACCAGTGAGCACCAGGTTCGGTGAAAGACCCTATCTCAAAAAGTGACAGAAGAATATGCCTGAGACTGCCCTTCGGCGTGTGTGTGTGTGTGTGTGTGTGTGTGTGTGTGTGTGTGTGTAAATACACACACACACACACACACACAGAGAGAGAGAGAGAGAGAGAGACAGAGAGAGAGAGAGAGAGAGACAGAGAGAGAGAGAGAGACAGAGACAGAGACAGAGACAGATAGAGAGACAGAGAGACAGAGACAAAGAGAATATGTCCCTTAGGTAATAATATATGTCTTCCATTTCCCAGTGTCTACAGTAGCATGTAGCAGACGTTCTGTGTGCATCTGTTGAGTGGATATGACCAACTAACTAGTTAGCTAACCAAACCAATAACTAACCATTACTAGTTTACCCACCTGGGAGTTTCTTACCATGGAGTCTGAGGCAGCATTGTTTGCTTTCCAATGGGTCTGAGGAGAGGAGGGGGACTCCTAATCTTCATTCCTGTACCCTCAAACTAGCCACATTGTAAAGCAGCTCTAAAGTATAATGGAAACTCAAAAGAAGTTTGCCAAAATTGGACCTTGTAAACTACAGCCTACCCTGTGTGGACACTATCAGTATACACAAGAATATGCTCAGATTTTTACTAAAATCTCCTTTTCCTCTTCTTTTCAGGGTACTTCAGACTTGAAAATCATAGCCCCTGCTTCCCAAAACTGTGTTAGGTCCTGTGTGTCAGAGCCCTGCTGCTTCTGCAGCCCAAAGCAGCTATGAATAGCTCAGGCTGCAATGCTATTTTTTAACATTGTATTAATAATATATTGTGTTTACACAGCAGCTTTCTCCTCAGGCACTCAGAGTTCTGCACATCAGCTGCCACATCCCCTGGAGGGCTCCTCACATCCAGGTGTTTGTTTTTATGCAGTTTATGAATGGGGAGGGTGATGTGTGTTTCATTAACACAAGGAGACAAAGTCAGAGAGAACAGGGGTAGGAGACTTGGCTCAAGGTCATGCAAGGCATTGAGTTCTCCCAGAAAGAGAGCCTGAGGGGGGGGGAGAGGTTCCGTGGGTAAAATGTATGCTGCACAAGCATGAGGAGCTGAGTTTGGATCTCCAGCACCCATAAAAGAAAAGATAGGTTGATCCCTGGGGCACACTGGCCAACCACGTAGCTGAATCAGTGGGCTCTGTAGTCAGTGAGAGATCATGTCTCAAAAACAAAGTGTACAGGGACTGGAGAGCTTGCTCCACAGTTGGGAATGATGCTCTTCCAGAGTACCTGAGTTTGACTCTAAGAACCTGTTCAGAGCCAACAGTAGCAGCTCCAGAACCAAGGAATCCAATACCCTCTCCTGACCTCTGAGGGCACCTGCATACATGTGGTATATACACACAGAGACACACACACATACACACATAGATTTAAAAAAATTTTTTTTTAAACATTAAAACAAACATTAATAAAACCAAGTAGAAAGAGGTTGAGGAAGACATCCAGTGTCAATATCTGGCCTCCACATGTGTAATTACATACACATGTACATACACAAACCACACACGTACACCCCAAGAAATAGAACCTGATTCAACTAATGACCTCCCAGTGGCCAGCCCATTCAGCAACAACTCTGGGCACCATGGCACATGACCACCATGTCACATGACCACCACCACTCTAGTCTGTCCAGGACATCACGCTCCAGAACACCTCAAAGATGTGGGTCAGAAGCAAACAGAGAAAATGTGGTCACTTCTCCATCAGCACTAAGTGAACTCCTTCTAGGTCTGACAGGCAGAGGGGAACTGGCTCACTCCACACACCCGCCTTCTCCTGCACAGGCAGGCCTAGCCGGGTAAAAGGAGTCCTGAGGAGCCAGGGCTCCAGGAAGAATACACACTCCTTTTCTCTCCTGCCTAAACCCTGCGCAGCTTCCTGAGTTAGAAAAAAAACAAATGGCCCACCACCCCCTCAAAGAAGAAAACGGCCCACAACCCTTCCTTCCACACAATCCTTAACTGATGGTTCAAAACTGAGGTGAGGTTCCCATAGGACCAGTGTGCGTGTGCATGTGTGTGTGTGCGCATGTGTGTGTGTGTGTGTGTGTGTGTGTGTGTGTGTGTGTGGTGGGGGTGGCCCACACATGGTGGGAATCCATGTCACCATCACCTAAGAACTTGCTAGAAGGAAATTCTGAGTGAACCTACCACAGACCTGTTCCTGGACTTTGCTGAGAACATACCCAGCAGCTTGCTGGGAGCACAGCAAAGAGTAGCCCAGCTCTCCCTCTCTCCCTGCAGGCTTTCTGTGACTATGTGCACTAATCCACTACTAAGTGCCAGGCCATGGCTGAGAGGTATTTACTTACTGCGGGTCCCCCTTATGCCAAGTAACCTGCTGAGCACTAGAGTGTGACACGTAAGCCCCAGGCCCTTCTTCAAGAAGTGGGAAACGGAAGCATTTAAATCACACAGAACACTTCAGTGACGCTGAGCCAATCAAAAGGAGCTCAATTGGGAGCCCACGGGGGCCAAGGGGGTGGCTCGTGGGGAAAGCGTTTCCCACCACACAGGCATGAGGACCTGAGTGCGGGTCCCGAGCACCCACACAAAAGTCAGGTGGGGTAGAGTGAGTCTGTGACTCGAGCACCTGGGGAGGTGAAGCCGGATGAAGTCCTGGACTCAGTGGCCAGCTAGCCCAGCCAATCAGTGAGAGACCCTGTTTCAAAGAACAAGGTAAAAGTAATGGGGACACTGAATGCTGACCTCTGACCTCCACACAAACATGCGCATGAACACATGTGTATCCATACTCATGTATATACACACACACAAACAAGTACCTACAACACACACACACACACACACACACACAATTTCGATTATAAAGAAGAGCCATATTGTATCCTGGAAAAGGCAGTTTGGGGACTCATCAGAATTTCTTCATCTTGTTAACACTACACACCCACTTCGTGTCAGGGACCATTCTCGGGAACAAGAGGTACAGATATTTGGGGGAAGAACCTTCCAGGCAGAAGGAAGACAGGACATTAAGGTCCTTCCTGACATTATGGGGATACAGCAAGTCTATGAGAAGGGGGGGGGAGGGGGGGGGGATTAAAAGCAAAAAGGGGGAGGGGGGGGGGGGGGGGGGTGGATCCTTTGAGTTCTCGGAGCCATGTAGGGTACAGAATCTACAGGATGGGAAGCCACAGGGGCTGGGGCTTGGAAGTGACAGGCTGTGGCCTGTTTTAGCAGGACTGTGTTCTCTCCGGCAAAGCAAAAACAAGGAGAGAAGCTAGGAGACTGATACAAACCCCGGGCCAGGTGAGTGAGGGTGGGACCGAACAGGTTGGCATCAGAATGGTAAACCTTGAGGAGTGAGTCTGGAGACGTTCTGACTTGGGAGCTGCTCTGAAGGCATGGTGGACAGGTTCTGTTAAGTGTGGTCTGAGACTAATGGGAGTCAATAAGGATGCCAGGCTTCAGATCCCGGGAAAGGGACCAACAGAGCAATTCTTCCCTGAGATGGAGACTGCAGAAGAGTGGGTGTTGGTGGGGGAGGACCCAAAGGTCAGTTTTGGACACACAAAGTTAGAGACTTCTTTCTCTCAGACATCCAAGTAGAGATATTTTGTTGTCTTTTTATTTTGAGACAGGGTCATGTGTAGCCTAAGCTGGCCCTGAATTCCTGATGTAACTAAGAATGACCTTGAACTTCCAATCCTCCCAAATGTTAGGATGAGAAGTGTATACCACCATCCCTGGTTTATGTGATTCTAGGGGTAGAACCCAGGACTTCATGCATACTGTGAACGTACTCCACCAACTGAGCCCCATTCTGAGAAGGGCAGGTAGAGGCAGGAGCCTAGACTTAGATTGTCTAGGTGGTATCCCTGGTGGTACCCTTAGGGAGTCACCAGCACACAGACGGAGTTTGAGCCTTGGACACCGATGTGATTATTTTTCTATTTTTTAGGAAATGATAGATGTCCAGAGGTAAGGGTCCATGCTGGGTCCTAGCTGAGAAGCTGGGTAGAGAAGTGGATGAGCATCACCAAGGAGCAGCCGTCTGTGCCGAGCTGAGCTGTACAAACTCTCTTCTGAAGCCATGGGGAGCCTTGCTGCTTTGAACATGATGGAGCGAGACAATTAGATCTGCATTTTCAAGAACTCAGTAGGCAGTGATTGTCATGAGCATAGCTGGGCCTAACCTGCCTCATCCATCCCTCCACAGCAATGGGCCACATACCCTCCTGTGCTGCGGTGTCCCAGAGATAAAGAGTTCTGGTTAGTATGTTCACCCTGAACCAAGGCACCTGGTCCATGCCGGGCTGATTACTCTCCTTCTATAGATTTTTTTTTTTTTTTTTTTGAGACTGGTTCTCCTGTAAGGCTGGCCTCAAAGTTAAAATGTAGCTAAGGATGACCTTGAATTTCTGGTCTTCCTGCTTCCAGGACGACAAATGTGCATCCCCATTCCTGGTTTATGTGACGCTGGGGATGGAACTCAGGGCTCTGTGCACGCTAAACAAGCACTCCATCCACTGACCTGCACCCCAGTCCCTCTCTCTACAGACTTTAAGCCAAAATGAAAGCCAGCAAAGACTGCTGGAGATGATCCATCCCAGAATAGGGATGGCTGGAGGGCTGAGCTGGGTGGGGACTGTCGACCAGATTGATTAACCAGAGTCCCCGGGGGAAGTCAGGCTTCCCACACACTGGCTGACTTCCCCCAGGTGAAATGCTCCCTTAGAATCCGTCAGCAGCTGCATGGCCTTGGGAGCTCCGCAGCACACTTCCAGAGAATTCTGCTGCCCAAAGGTGAATCACAGGCTGCTGAGGGGGAAGGGCGGGAGAATGAGGTGCTGCCTCCCGTAGCAGCGGAGGGACAGGGCAGTGTTACAGCAGAGCAGGTGGGAGAGGGAGAGATATCACGTGATCGGACAGTAACACCTGTCACAGTAATACAGCAGTCCGTGAGTTTGCTGACTGCTAACTAGCTGGGCCAAACCTTTGCACCTGGAGATGGACTGCACAGCTCCTGATGATGGAGAAAAAGGATCAGAGTAACATCACAAGCAAGCAAGGGGCGGATTCCCAGCAGGCCTGTGGGCAACTGTACCATCACTCACATTCACTCACACTCAGCTACTTGTCCCATTTGCAAGGCAAGGTCATTTGCAGTGCTCTGTGTGGAGGGCGCACACAAGGGACCGACGGGATGTCCTTGTGACTGGCTTGTGTTCTCTGCCAGCTCTGAGTGGTGCTGACACTAACTCAAGCTGAAGCTAGGAGTGTACGGCTGGTTTGGCCTCTTCACTGTCTGGTGCTCCTCAGAGTTCCACCTGCCTTGCAAACCTCAGGACCTGAGCTGGACCCCCGGAACCGGTGCTTTAAAACAAGCCGGCTGCAGTGATACTGATTTGAAGCCCCAGTGCTGGGAGACAGAGACAGGTGGATCCCTGGGCTCACTGGCCAGCCAGCCTAGCTGACCCAATCAGCTCCAGGTGCAGTGTGAGACTTTGTCTCAAAAAACAAGGTCCCGTGGGGTTAGGGAGTTGCCTCAGCTAAGTGCTTGCCGTACAAGTCTAAGGAACTGAGTATGTATCCCCAGAACCCTCACAAAAGCTGGGTGGCTGCGGTGGCCATCTGTAATTCCAACCTCGGAAGGCAGAGACGGGATCCTAGAGCAACCTGGCCAGGGAGCCTGGGTATGCCAGCAGCTTTGGGTTTGACAGAGAGACCTTGCCTTGATGGATAAATCAAGAGAGTGCTGAGGATGGTTCCTGACACCAGCCTGGGGCCTCCACATGCACGTACACACTCACAGCCTCCCACACATGTGCCCCCCCCCCACATGCACGCATACACACGTATACCACATTACATACAAATGGAAAAAAGAAAAAAAATGAGGTGGATGATGGAAGAAGACCTCTGACCTACACACACACACACACACACACACACACACACACACACACACACACCCTCCAGCATCACTAAAGTAACCCTTTCTCCAATGTTCCCAACTCCTTGATTATAGCAGTTAAAGTAATTGGCTTAAATCATGTGTTTGCTTTGAGGCACCTCTGGGAGTCTACCCCTAAAGAAAAAGCTTCTTACCAAAGAGTGTTCACAGGACCCTTCCTTAGATCTAGGCACGAGGACTTTCAATGCTCCATGAAAGGGGAGTTAAAGTGACCAAGTCCCATCAGTGCAGTCGGGTGATTCAATTTGTGTTTGTTTGGAAGTTGATCTTGACAGAACAGAGTGTTGTTTCGGTCACCAGAGAGAGGAGGGGTGGGGAGGCGAGAGGGAAGGTGAAGAACCCAGACACGGGGATTCAGAACACAGAGATGACTTCGGGGCTACAGAACCATCGCTTCATGTATTCCGCATCTCAGATAACTAGGAGAGTGTCTCATTCCAATGCACAAAATGATTTGCACAAATTGACTGTGACCCGGAATCAATCGTTAAACATTGTGAATATGTATCCAGTTATCATAAAATAAGATCAATAAAAAAATACCTTAAATAAAAAGTTTGTGTCCATAGATAACAAAACAGAGTCTAAATGATAAAATATTATTATATCATATACTTGGGAGGATGAAGCATGATCTGAGGTTCAAAGGTCAGCCTGTGCAACATAACAAAACTCTGCCTCGAAAGACCAAACAAAACAGTAGGCCATAAAATTGAACATATTTATAACTAGACAGACAGACAGATGATAGATAAGAAATATGCAAAAAAAATCTAAATTCAGGGAGAAATTTCTAGAAAGAAATATACTATTGAGCAATAATGCTGTGAGGATCAGCTTTGTGACCTTCTATTGCTCTACAGGAAAGAAAATTCTAGAAATACCTTCTGTTGGTATAGTACTTTTGTTTTGGTTTATTTGTTTGTTTGGTATAAAGCCTCACACTGTAACCCAGGCTGGCCTGGAACTCACAGTGTAGTCCAGGCTAGCCTTAAACTTAAGGCAACCCAGCTGCCTCAACTTCCTGAGTGTTGGCATTACAGGCAAGAGCCACCACACTCAACTGGCTCCTCCCCTTAACATTTGCCTTTAAACATCCCGGTGATGTGTGAAACACTGCTCACTCACATGTGTGAAACGCTGCCCGCTCACATTTCTAAACTTTTAAACATTGCATTTGATAACATGTTTGTATGTATGTGTGTACGGATATCCATTTGCATGTAAAACCTGAGTCTGATCTCAATGTCTTCCTCAATAATTTTCTTCCTTAATTTTTGAGACAAGACCTCTCACTGAACCTGGAGTTCACTGATTTGTCTAGTGGTCCAGCTGGCCCCTGAGTCCACGTGATGCACTTGTCTCCTCCCCATGTCACATGCATGCCCCCACACCTTTTTTTTTTTTTTTTACATTGGTCCTGGGAGAGATCAAACCCAAGTCCTTGTGTTCGCAGAGGCCAGAAGAGGGTGTCAGATCTCTCCTGAAGGTGGAGTCAAAGGCAGTGGTGGACCACTTGATGTGGGTGCTGGGAACTGCCCAGGTGCAGCACACATCCTTAACCACTGAGCCACCTCTCCAGCCCATAAATCACACCTCCCTGCGACACCTAAGGCCATCGATGCTGGGTAAACAGTTGTGCTGCATGGCTTGGGCAATACTGACAGGAAAAGGTCTGTATGAGGTTAATGTGAACACTTCCTTCCAGGTATTTTCAGCCAATGGTTAAGCAGATCATAGCCTCAGGACCTGTGGCTAGAGAGAGCCTTGTTCAACTTTTATAGGACTCAGTTTTCCTGTGGGAAAATGGGAACTAGAAAGAGAACACTTTGCTCCCAGTATTGTGGTGAATCTGTCCGTGGTGGTTCGTCTTCGCTGTTAGCCTGACTGGATGGAGAATCAATTGAAAAACCAGCTGCTGTGTGTCCCTCCAGTATTGGGGTCACCTTGCCTGGCTTCTCATGTGCGTTCTGGGGATCAAACTCAGTTTGTTTGTGTCTGCAAGGCAAACGCTTGACCAACTGACCCATCACCCTAGACCCAAACACACACACACACACACTTCTTCCAGGCAGAGTTGTGCACACATTTTTTCTAACATCAGCTGCAGTATTGCTAAAGACAGTAAGCTGGGCAAGAATCAAGAGCCCTGGGTTCCAGATGGATCTGCGTCGTTCACACTGAGGTTGCATAGCAAACCATGGCTTCCCTCCTGCTAAAAAGGAGCGGCGTTGACTTCACTCTCAAAAATCCTGAAGCTGAAATTCTGGTCTGGATGTGGCAATGGGATTTCTGGCTCATTAACAGTTTTTATTTTAAGTCAACAGGTTTGAGGTACAGATTTGTTTGTACAACCAAAATGCAAGAACTGAACAGTAGGTATTATTTACTCACTGGAAAGCTAGGGAAAACATGAGTTTCGCAATAAGCCATCCACAAACTGTAGGGTCTCTTCCACATAATTGACAAGAGAGCTCTTGGCTGGGGGTCAGGTGCCCCGGGCCTGTGGCCAGCTCTTGTTTATTTCTGTACCTTCTCTGTAACCTACATACTCTACTCTTCAAAAAGAGCTGGTAGTTCTCAGCAGGACAGGAAAGAAACAGATAATCAGAACATTTAAGAAAAAATATTGTGCTGGGCAGTGGTGGCACACATCTTTAATCCCCGCACTTGGGAGGCAGAGGCAGGTGGATCTCTGTGAGTTTGAAGCCAGCCTGGTCTACAGAGTGAGATCCAGGACAGGCTCCAAAGCTACACCAAGAAACCCTGTCTCGATAAACCAAAAACAAACAAACAAAAAGAAGAAATGTTATGTGTTCCTTAAATTGGGAAGCTGGTTTGGTGTGTGTGTGTGTGTGTGTGTGTGTGTGTAGAGGTCAGAGGAGCCTCAAACATTATTCTGTTGATTTTTATACAGGGTCTCTCACTAGCCTGGAGATAACCAAGTAGGCTCAACTGGGTCCCCGAGAGACCCAGGAACGCCCTTTGTCCCTGCCTCCTCAGTGCTGGGATTACAAGCATTCACTATCACGACAGGCTTTTTATGTTCTAGAGATTGAACTCAGGTCCTATGTCTGCAAGACAATCACTTTACCAACTGAGGTATCCTCCCTCCTTCATGGGAAGCTGGCTGTCTATGCAGAGTTACTTTTTAAGTTATTCCGAATACCAATACACTGGAGCTTCACATTATTATAACCTGGAGAAAAGTGTGCTCATAATTAATACAAAAGTCTTCACCTCATGGAGCTACTTCCTAAAAAATTCTGGAACTTAAAGTTACATTGATATACATGATTAGAGTCACATGCTAAGGCTCCCCTTAAAAATGCAGTTCTGGGGCTGGGGAGATGGCTCAGAGGTTAAGAGCACTGCTTGTTCTTCCAAAGGTCCTGAGTTCAATTCCCAGCACCCACATGGTGGCTCAAAAACCATCTGTAATGAGATCTGGTGCCCTCTTCTGGCCTGCAGGGATACATGCAGACAGAACACTGTATACATAATAAATAAATTTTTTTAAAAAATGCAGTTCTGGGGCTGGGGAGACGGCTCAATCAGTGAGATGTGTGCTGCTCAAGCATGAGGACCTGAGTTCAAGACCTAGCACCCACAGAAGAGCCAGGTATGGTGGCTCACACCTGGAGGAGGTAGCACTGGGGTCCCTGGGGCTCACTAGCCAGCCGTCCTAGCTGAATCATGGGCTCCAAGCCTCTGAGAGACCATGTCTCCAAAAAAGAAGATGGGGGCAGGAGAGGTGCCACGGTGGTTAAGAGTGAGTCTTCCATTCCCAGCATCCATGTCACGCAGCTCACAACCACCTGTAATTCTAGCTCCAGGGGACTCAATGCCCTCTTCTGGCCTCGTTGCTAACAGCACTCATGTGTACATAGCCCTGCATACACACACACACACACACACACACACACACACACACACACACACACGCACACATAATTTATATGTGATATAGTCATACGGTCCTTATGTTTGCAAATATAGAATTAACATCCCCCAAAGGATTCAGTTGTTAAAGTTTTAATTAAAGATGTCGATGTCTCTCTTAGGGGGAATCCTCCCCCTAATTTCAATGGAGTCTATCACAGTGATGTAATTTCTAAGCGTGAAGGAATCTTAGGCTCCAGTGAGCCGCTTTCTTGCTGTAAAAGCAAGAGGGAGCCACTGAGAGCCCAGACTCAGGAAACAGAGTGCCAGGCTGGAGTACAGCACCTGAGTTTTCCAGTCTCTCGGCCTCAGGAAAGCTGTGTAACTCCTCTTTGCCCAGTTCCATTATCTGTGGGCGGGGGTCAGCTATTTGACTGTGGTAAGTGAATTCAGGATCTGATGATAGAGAGTTTAAGAGTCAGTGATAAGCTAGGAGATGGCTCGGCTCACCGAGTGCTTGCTTTTCAAGTATGAGAAGGACCTGAGGTCGAGCCTCAGAACCCACATTAAAAAGCCAGGTGTGGCAGTACCTGCTTGAAATCCCAGCACTGGGAAGAGGGAGACTCGAGGATCCTGGGGCTTGCTGTCCAGCTAGCCTAGCCAAGTCAGTGAGCTTCAGGCCAGTGAGAGACCCTGACGCAAAAACGAAGGTGGACAGCTCCTGGGGAACCACACCTGAGCTGACCTCTGGCTTCTTTCCACACAGCTGCACGCACACAGAGACACAAAAGAAGACTCAGCCAATCAGAGAGAGCCCACTCCCCTTTATCTGTTCCTGGGTAACTCCTAAAAGAAACTCTACCAGTTAGTTGAAAATAATAAAAAGGGTCATAATAAGATGCAATTGACAGCGATAAGAACGATTATTATAAATACTTTGGGCGCTAACATTAGCTAAGTTTCCAATACTTACAGACCTTGGGTGTGCATGGAAGGACATTTACCCCTACACAAAATGTCACAGCCAGGGCACATGCGTGGAGTCCACTGGGCCTGTGTTGTGTTGGGGTCACAGATCTGACACTGCCCTTCATTCTTTGTTTTGCCAACAAAATACTCAGCCTTGTATAGACACCCCCACCAGCCCCAGGAGCCAAATGCTTCCGGGTGCAATAAAAAGCGAAGGCTCTTATAACTCCCCCATAATTATTCTATCCATTCATCCAAGGCTCATCTCAACTGCTCCATTTTGCTCTAATCTGTCTGCCCACTGCTTCTGAATTACTATGCTGTTTGCTTTTCTCAAACAAGAGGGAAAAGATCAAGTCCCATGCATGCTGGAAGAAAGGGAAGTGCGGATGGATGTCTTACAGCAGCCCCGCAGGCCTGTCCCCGCCCTAAGTACCAGCCTGCTGGCCTTCTGACAGATGGGGAGGGCTGACCCCGCCCCTCACAGTGCTTGTTTAATGAGGCAATGGGTAATCACAGCTCCACATTCAATCTGCCCTATTAAAGTCGAAGGTAGTTAAGCGCATGATAGAATGAGGGTCTTGTGTTTAAGACTGCTGCCTGTGTACACAGGGCTTTTATTAACCATTAACACGCTTTGTGTATGTGGTGGGGGAGGCTCCTGATTCAAAACCGTGAAAGAGATACGCCATTTACAACCATCGCTGATTTAATGGCTTGTAGCTGGGTGAGGAGGCGGGGCCGAGTGTGTGTGAACGTCACCAAACATCAATTAGGGAATTAGCCACAAGCTTGTTAAAAGGTCACACGCCCAAAGCTGTCCTTAACAGGAAAAGGCTGGGACATGGTGCTCAGATTTGAAATAATTCAGGGCTGACAGTGGGGAGCAGGCCATCCCCAAGTTTCTGGAATTTGTTTTGCTGTTTTGTTGGTTTTATTGTTGTTTTGTAGTGCTTGGCAACGAAACCCACACCAGCACTGCACCTCCTAGCTACAGCCCCCCCAATTTCACTTTCATTTAGGAATATTTGTTTATATGTATACATACATACATATATATGTGTGTGCATGTGTGTGTGTGTGTGTGTGTGTGTGTGTGTGTATTGGTATATAGATGTGCACGTATATGTTTATATATGGGTATATTTGTGTGTATTTATATGTGTATGTGAATGTTATATGTGTGTTCATATGTGTGTTAATGTGTGTATATGTGTGCTGTACATATATGACATCTGTGTTTACAGGTATGTGTGCATAAGTATGGATGTACTCTTGTGTATATAAATGTACATAAATGTTCAGTGTATATATTGAGCTATTAATGATGTCTTTCCAGATCCATCTCCGAGAAAACATGGAAAAGCCTTCTCTCCTCAGCTTCTCAGCCTTCTTCAGCTCCTGAACATCTTTCTCTGCTTCATGAAAGGCAACTGCTCTTAATTAATTAATTAATTTTAAGGCACATCAATGACTTCCACAGTAGAGAACATTATCAGCTGGTGGCAGGCCCCTAACTTCAGCGTCTCCCCCAGTCAGCAGCACTTCCTGGTGCAATGTCCTACGCTTAGGTGACGGCGGATGACAGGAGTTGGTGCCTCCTCTGTAAAGTCTGGGATACATCAGTTTAGATAAAGATGAGCAAGTATTTCCACCACACACTGCTGGTGAGTTCTCACCGTCAACTTGACACAACCTAGAGTCACCTGGGAAGAATGTTCCTGAAGGGACTGTCCAGATGAGGTCAGCCTCTGGGCATGTCTGTTGGGGGTGGTCTGAGGGAAGACCAAGACTGAAAGTTAGTGGCACCATTGCCCAACTTTGGGCCCTGGGCTGTCTAAGAACAGGAAAAGCTAGCTGAATGATTAGCGTGTGTGCATCCATTTCTCTCCGCTTTTGATCACGGGTGTGAGGTGAACAGCTGCTTCAAGCTCCTGCCCTTGTGACCTCCCTACAATGGTGGGCTGTCCCCCGGAATTATGAGTTAAAATATACCCTTTCTCTCCAAAGTTGCTTTTTGACGACTATTTTATCATAGCGACATAGAACACACACACACACACACACACACACACACACACACACACACACACAC